>JARPMJ010007164.1:27500-45426 GCA_033366665.1 Phoxinus dragarum | reverse complement strand
GAATTTTCTCTGCGCCCAAGTAGCAGTGCTTCGCAAAATTCACAATTATATCAAACAGAAACAAAGCACAAACATTTGCTTGACCAGCAGCACAGTCCGTGCTCCCCGCGTCTCCCCTGTCCTCCTGCATTATCAGCGCACAGACCATTTGAATCGCAATCTTCTAGCAGGCTATCATATTAAATAATAATTTCAGTCTCACGCATGCGTGATCTTGCGTTATTTCCTTATCACTTCTCGCATGTGTTTGGTTGTGAAACGTAGTTTGCGGACCAGTTGTCTGTGATTCTTTGTTTTGTTAAGTCATGCAGTGTGAAACCTGTCGACGATCCATCGTGCAGTGTGAACACACCAGCAACTGAATGCTAGCCCAGATAGTCGCGCAGTGTGAAAAGAACAGTGACCCGACTACTTTGAAAATCGTGCAGTGTGAACTCGGCATAAGTTAATAACTAATGATCTTTGCAACGGAAGTGAATCAATCAAAACTAACTTTAGCTGAACAATAACTTTATTCTAGATCTGCTGTAAAGCCTGAACACTGTTACTGTAATCTCCTATTATCACTGTAAAGCTGCTGTGGAACAATCTATATTATTAAAAGCACGGTATAAATTAAGGTGACACACACACGTCAGAGATCTCCGTCTGTCTCAGTGTCACACACACACACACACACACACGTCAGAGATCTCCGTCTGTCTCAGTGTCACACACACACACACACACACGTCAGAGATCTCCGTCTGTCTCAGTGTCACACACACACACACACACACACACACGTCAGAGATCTCCGTCTGTCTCAGTGTCACACACACACCACACACACACACGTCAGAGATCTCCGTCTGTCTCAGTGTCACACACACACACACACACACACGTCAGAGATCTCCGTCTGTCTCAGTGTCACACACACACACACACACACACACGTCAGAGATCTCCGTCTGTCTCAGTGTCACACACACACACACACACACACACACGTCAGAGATCTCCGTCTGTCTCAGTCACACACACACACACACACACGTCAGAGATCTCCGTCTGTCTCAGTGTCACACACACACACACACACACACACACACACACACGTCAGAGATCTCCGTCTGTCTCAGTGTCACACACACACCACACACACACACACACACACACACGTCAGAGATCTCCGTCTGTCTCAGTCACACACACACACACACACGTCAGAGATCTCCGTCTGTCTCAGTGTCACACACACACACACACACACACACACACACGTCAGAGATCTCCGTCTGTCTCAGTGTCACACACACACACACACACGTCAGAGATCTCCGTCTGTCTCAGTGTCACACACACACACACACACACACACACGTCAGAGATCTCCGTCTGTCTCAGTGTCACACACACACACGTCAGAGATCTCCGTCTGTCTCAGTGTCACACACACACATGTCAGAGATCTCCGTCTGTCTCAGTCACACACACACACACACCACACTTCAGAGATCTCCGTCTGTCTCAGTGTCACCACACACACACACACACACACGTCAGATATCTCCGTCTGTCTCAGTGTCACACACACACACACACACACACGTCAGAGATATCCGTCTGTCTCAGTGTCACACACACACACACACACACACACACACACACACACACGTCAGAGATCTCCGTCTGTCTCAGTGTCACAGACACACACACACACACACACGTCAGAGATCTCCGTCTGTCTCAGTGTCACACACACACACACACACACGTCAGAGATCTCCGTCTGTCTCAGTGTCTCACACACACACACGTCAGAGATCTCCGTCTGTCTCAGTGTCACACACACACACACACGTCAGAGATCTCCGTCTGGTCTCAGTGTCACACACACACACACACACACGTCAGAGATCTCCGTCTGTCTCAGTGTCACACACACACACACACACACGTCAGAGATCTCCGTCTGTCTCAGTGTCACACACACACACGTCAGAGATCTCCGTCTGTCTCAGTGTCACACACACACACACACGTCAGAGATCTCCGTCTGTCTCAGTGTCACACACACACACACACACACGTCAGAGATCTCCGTCTGTCTCAGTGTCACACACACACACACACACACGTCAGAGATCTCCGTCTGTCTCAGTGTCACACACACACACACGTCAGAGATCTCCGTCTGTCTCAGTGTCACACACACACACACACACACACACGTCAGAGATCTCCGTCTGTCTCAGTGTCACACACACACACACACACACGTCAGAGATCTCCGTCTGTCTCAGTGTCACACACACACACGTCAGAGATCTCCGTCTGTCTCAGTGTCACACACACACACGTCAGAGATCTCCGTCTGTCTCAGTGTCACTCACACACACACACACGTCAGAGATCTGCCTGAGCACGAGTGAGTGCCGTCACCTGTTTGAGCACCAGGTCAAACATGAGGATGAAGCAGCCCAGGTTCATGTCGTCGTCATCACAGTCCAGGTCCAGGGCACAGTTCCCGGCGGCGTGGCCCAGGTTCCTGAAGGGGCTGCAGCGCAGAGGGCTCCGGAACGGGCTCCGGAACGGGCTGGGGAACGGGCTCAGGTTATTGTGCTGCCCTCGTCTGCCGGGGTCTGACACCACACTGACCTGCGGGGGAAACAGTCAGCTGAACAGGTGCGTTCTTGAGAAGAAATATCACACACACAATACAACACACATCTGAGGAAACGGCTGCCTTTTTTATTCATTAGGCCACATGTACTGCTTCATGTAGCTTTCAGCTTTCTGCCGTAACAACCGTCTTTACTTGGTGGTGAATTTCTCCAAATATAGTTCACCATGTAAAGTCTGTCATCAGTTACCTATGCCCACGTCAGAACACAAATAAAGATATTTTTCATAAAATCAGAGATTCCAGTCCCTTAAAAGTCTGTTCACCCAAACCTGAGCGTGTGTAACTGATGTAACTGTCCCTTTAAGGAGAGGCGTCTCTCACCCTGCGGGGTCCTGACAGGTCTGCAGCACGAGCTCTTCTCTGATTGGCCAGTTCCTTCAGTGAGTTCACGCCGTCAGAGAACATGCTGATGAGCAGCTGCAGAGGAACCACGAATATCCAGCTCCGACAGAACCTGCAGAACACGGATACAGCACCGGCTCACACTCCACATACAGACCAACACAGACGTGTGTGTGTGTGTGGTGTGTGTGTGTGTGTGTGTGTGTGTGTGTGTGCTCACATGAAGCCACAGCAGCGCTTGCTCTTGCACTGATGCTGGATATCCAGTGAATCTACAGCTGATAAATCCAAACATCTCCTCCATGGAAAAGGGCAGTGGACACAACTCAATATCAAACATCTTACTGCAAAGAGAAACAAAACCACGAGATCAGATGATAAAGCTGTCCATCCTCAAATACTCACAAGCCTCTTCTCTCAGAAAATATCAGTGAAACCGGTTTGACTGTGAGAAACACAGCAGGACATAAAATTAACAGAAACAATTGTGATCAAACACAGTGATATGAAGCTCAGTGTAATCAAAGTCCACTGGAGGCAAGTGTGCCCTAGTGCAGTTAAATTATACTCAAACATGATCAAACATAAAACAAAGACTTGACTTGGCTTTTTCATGGCTTGAAAAACATGGACTTAAACATAAACATGATCTTACCCAACCCAAGACACATGGCAAACATGAGGGCTTAAATACACACAACATGAGACAGGAGACTAGGGAAGCACATGGCAGGATCACATGAGGGCAAGGGGAATTAGACCTGGACCTGGGCCAAGGAGCTTGACTTGGCCACAAAGACTGGAGTGGTGGCCATCTTGGGACGAGACTCTGGAGTGATGGCCATCTTGGGACGAGACTCTGGAGAGGCGGCCATCTTGGGACGAGACTCTGGAACGGAGGTCATCTTGGGACGAGACTCTGGAGTGGCGGCCATCTTGGGACGAGACTCTGGAACGGAGGCCATCTTGGGACGAGACTCTGGAACGGAGGCCATCTTGGGACGAGACTCTGGAGTGGCGGCCATCTTGGGACGAGACTCTGGAGTGGTGGCCATCTTGGAACGAGACTCTGGAGTGGCGACCATCTTGGGATGAGACTCTGGAATGGGGGCCCTCTTGGGTCGAGACTCTGGAATGGCAGCCATCTTGGGGACGAGACTCTGGAATAGCAGCCATCTTGGGACGAGATTTCTGGAACGGCAGGCCATCTTAGGACGAGACTCTGGAATGGCAGCCATCTTGGGACGAGACTCTGGAACGGAGGCCATCTTGGGACGAGACTCTGGAATGGCAGCCATCTTGGGACGAGACTCTGGAACGGAGGCCATCTTGGGACGAGACTCGGGAACGGAGACAATCTTGGGACGAGACTCTGGAACGGAGGCCATCTTAGCTGATCTTGGGACGAGACTCTGGAGTGGCGGACATCTTGGGATGAGACTCTGGAACGGAGGCCATCTTGGGACGAGACTCTGGAACGAAGGCCATCTTGGGACGAGACTCTGGAACGGAAGTCATCTTGGGACGAGACTCTGGAACAGAGAAAATCTTGGGACGAGACTCTGGAACGGGAGGCCATCTTAGCCAATCTTGGGACGAGACTCTGGAGTGGGGGAGATCTTGGGATGAGACTCTGGAACGGTGGCCATCTTGGGACGAGACTCTGGAACGGAAGTCATCTTGGGACGAGACTCTGGAACGGAGACAATCTTGGGACAAGACTCTGGAACGGAGGCCATCTTAGCCGATCTTGGGACGAGACTCTGGAGTGGGGGACATCTTGGATGAGACTCTGGCACGGTGGCCATCTTGGGACGAGACTCTGGAACGGAAGTCATCTTGGGACGAGACTCTGGAACGGAGACAATCTTGGGACAAGACTCTGGAACGGAGGACAATCTTGGGACGAGACTCTGGAACGGAGGCCATCTTAGCCGATCTTGGGACGAGACTCTGGAGTGGGCAGCCATCTTGGGATGAGACTCTGGAACCGGAGGCCATCTTGGGACGAGACTCTGGAATGGCAGAAATCTTGGGACGAGACTCTGGAACGGAGGCCTTCTTGGGACGAGACTCTGGAACGGAGGCCATCTTAGCCGATCTTGGGACGAGACTCTGGAGTGGCGGACATCTTAGCCGATCTTGGGACGAGACTCTGGAACGGAAGCCATCTTAGCCGATCTTGGGACGAGACTCTGGAACGGAGGCCATCTTGGGACGAGACTCTGGAATGGCAGCCATCTTGGGACGAGACTCTGGAATGGCAGCCATCTTGGGACGAGACTCTGGAACGGAGACAATCTTGGGACGAGACTCTGGAATGGAGACAATCTTGGGACGAGACTCTGGAACGGAGACAATCTTGAGACGAGACTCTGGAACGGAGGTCATCTTGGGACGAGACTCTGGAACGGAGACAATCTTGGGACGAGACTCTGGAACGGAGGTCATCTTGGGACGAGACTCTGGAACGGAGACAATCTTGGGACGAGACTCTGGAACGGAGGCCATCTTAGCCGGTCTTGGTACGAGACTCTGGAACGGAGACGATCTTGGGACGAGACTCTGGAACGGAAGTCATCTTGGGACGAGACTCTGGAACGGAGACAATCTTGGGACGAGACTCTGGAACGGAGGCCATCTTAGCCGATCTTGGGACGAGACTCTGGAGTGGCAGACATCTTGGGATGAGACTCTGGAACGGAGGCCATCTTGGGACGAGACTCTGGAGTGGCGGACATCTTGGGATGAGACTCTGGAACGGTGGCCATCTTGGGATCATAGCTGGGTCCTTTGGCTCGGCTGACTCACGGGTTGGAGCCGATGTGTGTGCTGCCCACACACACAAAATAGGTGTGGTCATGATGATCAGTGCTGCATCATCCGGAGCTGACTCAGGCTCGGAAGGCATTACGTAAAGAAGCTCCGAAATGCCCTTGAGGGCAACGTCATTGAAATGTACCTGGTGACAGAGTTCACAAAGTCCTTGACATAAACCTATTCTATTTTTGTTAGGGTCAGGAACGAGCTGTGACACTAAGACTAATGACTAAACAAGACAGACCTGTGAACATGATAGAATATTAACCAATGACAACATGAGACAAGAGACTAGAGAAGCACATGGCAGGATCACATGAGGGCAAGGGAATCACATGACAAGACAGAAAACATGAACCAAAATCCAAAACACCCTGTGACACTCAGATGGAGATTATGGAGACAGACAGGTGTCACTAGTGTGTGTGCGTGGAACAGTAACATGTGCGTCTGTACTGAGGACCTCACGGAACTCTTTGAGCTGCTGGTCAGGAACTTCAGTGCGAATGGCCTCCAACCACTCAGGCATGAAACACTCCCACAGCGGCTGACTGATCACGTTATAGGGAATCAGACACAGGATACGATTCAGTCCTTCCTTCAGCTGCGTCACCGTGCTGCACGACTTATCCCAGTATCCTCCCACCTGCTCACACACACACACACACACACACACACACACACACACACGCTGAAACCACAGAGCGCATCAATCATAGCAGTATGTTAGTAACACCGGCGCTCAGTTCACACACCCTGGCAAACTCCACCGGTTTGGGCAGAAGGCACATGACCATGACGTCAAAGCGCACATCGCACACCGTCTTCAGCCACTTGGTGACAAACTGAGGCTTGAGTTTCTCCACCAGGCTCCCCACCTCATCGTCCATCATGTAGGCGGTGGAGTGGAACCACTGGAAGGACCATGCTGACCAGCCGCGCCAGGCTCTCGGTGGGCGTGTTCTCGCTGGGCGTGCACAGACTCACCTGTGCCAGCAGATATACGTTTATCAACTATCACATTTAAATCATATTTGTTCTGTTTTTATCTTTATCTGAGGTGTGAATGTGAGTTTGCAGTCTGAACAGAATGTGATGAGATACAAATAACAGCATAACAAAACAAACATTCAGCATGAGTTCTGGTACTATCATGGTACTGGTACTATTCATGATTGGTTCAGATCATATTTATCTGGTCGGACTCAGTTTGTTCAGATTAAACATTTTAGATCACAGATATTTCCGATAACAAGCGGTGTACCTCAAGGCTCAGTGTTGGGCCCTCTTTTGTTTATCGTGTATTTATTGCCTCTAGGACAGATCTTCCGTAAATTTAATATAAATTTTCACTGCTACGCCGACGACACCCAGCTCTACATATCCTCAAAACCTAGTTTGACATTTCCATCTCCTCTCTGCTGCTTTGTCTTTCTGAATTAAATCATGGTTTACTTGCAATTTTCTTAGGTTAATAGTGCAAAGACCGAAATTTTATTAGTTGGCACTAAAGCAAAGCTGCGTAACTGTGACAGTTTCTCACTCACCATAGACAATTCTGTTATCTTCCCTTCTTCTCAGGTTAAGAGTCTGGGTGTCGTCCTCGACAGTACTCTGTCCTTTGAGGCACATGCGAACAACATTACACGGTCAGCATATTACTATCTGCGGAATATTAATCGTCTCCGACCATCCCTCTCTGCTAATAGTACGGCTGTTCTGGTGCATGCATTAGTCACTTCTCGAATTGACTATTGCAATTCCTCTGCTCAGTGGTGTCTCACAGAAAATCATTCACAAGTTTCAGAATGGTCCAAAATGCGGCGGCTAGGATCATTACACGAACAAAGTTGAATGAGCATATAACTCCTGTATTAGAGCATCTCCATTGGCTTCCGATCAGATACCGTATCCAATTCAAAATTTTACTTTTTACCTATAAGGCTTTGCATGATCTAGCACCTTCATATCTCAGTGAACTTCTTCATGTGTATCGACCAACTCGATCCCTCAGGTCTTCTGCTTCTGCGACTTTAGTTGTACCATCTGTGCGTTTGACTACGATGGGGAGTCGAGCCTTCAGTTTTACAGCTCCTACTATTTGGAATACTTTACCACAAGACATACGTAATAGTCTTTAGTCTCTCAATTTTTAAATCACGTCTTAAAACGTACTTTTTTAGATTAGCTTATCCTGATTGACTGTGGTAATGTTGGTGGGTAATGATTTTAGGTACTTACTGTTTATTGTGCTGTTTGTTTTTATGTTTAATTTTGTATTTTATTACTGTAAGGTGTCCTTGAGTGTCCTGAAAGGCGCCAACAAATAAAATGAATTATTATTATTATTATGAGCAGTGAACACAGACACGTGAACAAATCACTCTAATGAGTCGAAGCTTTGAATGACTCGAGCTGAATCGCTCAACAAGACACCTGAATTCATGAGTTACTGGCTTGAATCTTCCACAGAATTACCTGAAGTTAAAATTCCCATAGAGTCAGTTCACTTTGTACAGCACATGACTATGGGATATTTGCTGAAGAAACCTCACGCATGAAGGCCAATGACACATGACGACATGGGCAGGGCTCCGGCCGGCATGTGGATGTTTATAGTATACAACACTGTCCAGTGTGTTTGGAATTGTCCGCACTAGGCTGGCTCTCTCCAACCCAGATGCATGTGTGCACTGCCGGCAGCTCTATCGTTCAGTACTTGAGCAGCGTGGAGCATGTGCTTGGCGGGGCAGTGGCCAAACACGGTCCCGCTCCTGTCTTCGGGTGCTAATACAGATGCGCCGATCGCCGTTTCTGGAGGCTATGAAGAGTTGGGACAATCGTGTACAGGGTAAAGAGTGTCAGTGTTGTGTTCACGACAAGGTTCCTCTGGCTGCCCTGAGTCTGAGCGGGACTTAGACTGTTTGGGGGGGATGATCCTGTCTCGCTGGATGCGGGTGAGGAATGCTCTGACGTAACTGTGTATCTGTAGCCTGAGAATGCTCTGCTCTGAAGCAGGGCAGAGCACTGAGGTTTCTTTTGCCCCCGTTTCGGGTGGATTAATTGCAACTTCTGTGTCTGAGAAGGTTTCTCAGGAAATCTGAGCAATTCAGGTGGTGCCAACAAGGAAAGGTGGAGGAAGAGGATTATGTTGAACAAACACTTTAAGGTGTTACAAGTTCTAAATGCTTGCACCTGTTATGCCCTCTTCATCCTCAGGATTTTTTACATCAGTGGATTTGCCCAATGCATATTGCAATTTGCCACAATCCTCTCGGGCACAGGAAATTCGGTGGTCTCATTCAGGGGACTGCCAACAAGGTTCCAGGTCCCTGTGTCCTGGAGTGTGTCTGAGTGTGCTGGGAGTGTGTCTGAAGTGTGTCGGGAGTGTGCTGGGAGTGAGTTGGGAGTGTGTTGGGAGTGTGTCGGGAGTGTGCTGGGAGTGTGTTGGGAGTGTGTCGGGAGTGTGCCGGGAGTGTGTCGGGAGTGTGCTGGGAGTGAGTTGGGAGGTGTGTCGGGAGTGTGCTGGGAGTGTGTTGGGAGTGTGTCGGGAGTGTGCTGGGAGTGTGTCTGAGTGTGTTGGGAGTGTGTTGGGAGTGTGTCTGGAGTGTGTCGGGAGTGTGTCGGGAGTGTGCTGGGAGTGTGTCTGGAGTGTGTCGGGAGTGTGCTGGGAGTGTGTCTGAGTGTGTTGGGAGTGTGTTGGGAGTGTGTCTGGAGTGTGTCGGGAGGTGTGCTGGGAGTGTGCTGGGAGTGTGTCTGGAGTGTGTTGGGAGTGTGTCTGGAGTGTGTCGGGATTGTGCTGGGAGTGTGTCTGGAGTGTGTTGGGAGTGTGTCTGGAGTGTGTTGGGAGTGTGTCTGGAGTGTGTTGGGAGTGTGCTGGGAGTGTGTCTGGAGTGTGTCGGGGAGTGTGCTGGGAGTGGTGCTGGGAGTGTGCTGGGAGTGTGTCTGGGAGTGTGTTGGGAGTGTGTCTGGAGTGTGTCGGATTGTGTCTGGAGTGTGTTGGGAGTGTGTCTGGAGTGTGTCGGGAGTGTGCTGGGAGTGTGTCTGGAGTGTGTTGGGGAGTGTGTTGGGAGTGTGCTGGGAGTGTGTCTGGAGTGTGTCGGGAGTGTGCTGGGAGTGTGTCTGGAGTGTGTCGGGAGTGTGTCTGGAGTGTGTTTGGAGTGTGTCGGGAGTGTGCTGGGAGTGTGTCTGGAGTGTGTCGGGAGTGTGCTGGGAGTGTGTCGGTAGTGTGTCTGGAGTGTGTCGGGAGTGTGTCGGGAGAGTGTCTGGAGTGTGTCTGGAGTGTGTCGGGAGTGTGTCGGGAATGTGTCGGGAGTCTGTCGGGAGTGTGCTGGGAGTGTGTCGGGAGTGTGCTGGGAGTGTGTCGGGAGTGTGTCTGGAGTGTTTCTGGAGTGTGTTGGGAGTCTGTCGGGAATGTGCTGGAAGTGTGTCGGGAGTGTGCTGGGAGTGTGTCGGGAGTGTGTCGGGAGTGTGTCTGGAGTGTGTTGGGAGTGTTTCTGGGAGTGTGTCTGGAGTGTGTCTGGAGTGTGTTGGGAGTGTGTTGGGAGTGTGTCTGGGAGTGTGTTGGGAGTGTGTCTGGAGTGTGTCGGGATTGTGCTGGGAGTGTGTTGGGAGTGTGTCTGGAGTGTGTCGGGGTGTGCTGGGAGTGTGTCTGGAGTGTGTTGGGAGTGTGTCTGGAGTGTGTTGGGAGTGTGCTGGGAGTGTGTTGGGAGTGTGTCCTGGAGTGTGTCGGGGGGGTGTGTTTGGAGTGTGTCGGGAGTGTGCTGGGAGTGTGGCTGGGAGTGTGCCTGGAGTGTGTTGGGAGTGTGTCGGGAGTGTGTCGGGAGTGTGCTGGGAGTGTGTCGGGAGTGTGTCTGGAGTGTGCTGGGAGTGTGTCGGGAGAGTGTCTGGAGTGTGTCTGGAGTGTGTCGGGAATGTGTCGGGAGTCTGTCGGGAGTGTGCTGGGAGTGTGTCGGGAGTGTGCTGGGAGTGTGTCTGGAGTGTTTCTGGAGTGCGTTGGGAGTCTGTCGGGAGGTCTGTCGGGAGTGTGCTGGAAGTGTGTCGGGAGTGTGTCGGGAGTGTGTCTGGAGTGTGTTGGGAGTGAGTCTGGGAGTGTGTTGGGAGTGTGTCTGGAGTGTGTTGGGAGTGTGTTGGGAGTGTGTCTGGGAGTGTGTTGGGAGTGTGTCTGGAGTGTGTCGTGATTGTGCTGGGAGTGTGTCGGGAGTGTGTCTGGAGTGTGCTGGGAGTGTGTCGGGAGTGTGTCGGGAGGTGTGCTGGGAGTGTGTCGGAGTGTGTCTGGAGTGTGCTGGGGAGTGTGTCGGGAGAGTGTCTGGAGTGTGTCTGGAGTGTGTCGGGAGTGTGTCGGAATGTGTCGGGAGTCTGTCGGGAGTGTGCTGGGAGTGTGGTCGGGAGTGTGCTGGGAGTGTGTCTGGAGTGTTTCTGGAGTGCGTTGGGAGTCTGTCGGGAGTCTGTCGGGAGTGTGCTGGAAGTGTGTCGGGAGTGTGTCGGGAGTGTGTCTGGAGTGTGTTGGGAGTGAGTCTGGGAGTGTGTTGGGAGTGTGTCTGGAGTGTGTTGGGAGTGTGTGGGAGTGTGTCTGGGAGTGTGTTGGGAGTGTGTCTGGAGTGTGTCGGGGAGGTGTGCTGGGAGTGTGTCGGGAGTGTGTCTGGAGTGTGCTGGGAGTGTGTCGGGAGAGTGTCTGGGAGTGTGTCTGGAGTGTGTCGGGAGTGTGTCGGGAATGTGTCGGGAGTCTGTCGGGAGTGTGCTGGGAGTGTGTCTGGAGTGTTTCTGGAGTGCGTTGGGAGTCTGTCGGGAGTCTGTCGGGAGTGTGCTGGAAGTGTGTCGGGAGTGTGTCGGGAGTGTGTCTGGAGTGTGTTGGGAGTGAGTCTGGAGTGTGTTGGGGAGTGAGTCTGGAGTGTGTTGGGAGTGTGTTGGGAGTGTGTCTGGAGTGTGTCGGGATTGTGCTGGGAGTGTGTCTGGAGTGTGTTGGGAGTGTGTCTGGATTGTGTCGGGAGTGTGCTGGGAGTGTGTCTGGAGTGTGTTGGGAGTGTGTCTGGAGTGTGTTGGGAGTGTGCTGGGAGAGTGTCTGGAGTGTGTCGGGAGTGTGCTGGGAGTGTGTTGGGAGTGTGTCTGGAGTGTGTCGGGAGTGTGTCTGGAGTGTGTCTGGAGTGTGTTGGGAGTGTGTCTGGGAGTGTGTTGGGAGTGTGTTGGGAGTGTGTCTGGAGTGTGTTGGGAGTGTGTTGGGAGTGTGTCTGGGAGTGTGTTGGGAGTGTGTCTGGGAGTGTGTCGGGATTGTGCTGGGAGTGTGTCTGGAGTGTGTGGGAGTGTGTCTGGAGTGTGTCGGGAGTGTGCTGGAGTGTGTCTGGAGTGTGTTGGGAGTGTGTCTGGAGTGTGTTGGGAGTGTGCTGGGAGTGTGTCTGGAGTGTGTCGGGAGTGTGCTGGGAGTGTGTTGGGAGTGTGTCTGGGAGTGTGTCGGGAGTGTGTCTGGAGTGTGTTGGGAGTGTGTCGGGAGTGTGCTGGGAGTGTGTTGGGAGTGTGTCTGGAGTGTGTTGGGAGTGTGTCGGGAGTGTGTCGGGAGTGTGCTGGGAGTGTGTCGGGAGAGTGTCTGGAGTGTGTCTGGAGTGTGTCGGGAGTGTGCTGGGAGTGTGTCGGGAGTGTGCTGGGAGTGTGTCGGGAGTGTGTCTGGAGTGTTTCTGGAGTGTGTTGGGAGTCTGTCGGGGGAGTGTGCTGGAAGTGTGTGTCGGGAGTGTGCTGGGAGTGTGTCGGGAGTGTGTCGGGAGTGTGCTGGAAGTGTGTCGGGAGTGTGCTGGGAGTGTGTCAGGAGTGTGTCGGGGAGTGTGTCGGGAGTGTGTCTGGAGTGTGTTGGGAGTGTGTCGGGAGTGTGTCGGGAGTGTGTCGGGAGTGTGTCGGGGAGTGTGCTGGGAGTGTGTCTGGAGTGTGCTGGGGAGTGTGTCGGGAATGTGTCGGGAGTGTGCTGGGAGTGTGTCGGGAGTGTGCTGGGAGTGTGTCTGGAGTGTGTCGGGAGTGTGCTGGAAGTGTGTCGGGAGTGTGCTGGGAGTGTGTCAGGAGTGTGTCGGGAGTGTGTCGGGAGTGTGTCTGGAGTGTGTTGGGAGTGTGTCGGGAGTGTGTCGGGAGTGTGTCGGGAGTGTGTCGGGAGTGTGCTGGGAGTGTGTCTGGAGTGTGCTGGGAGTGTGTCGGGAGTGTGTCGGGAGTGTGCTGGGAGTGTGTCGGGAGTGTGCTGGGAGTGTGTCTGGAGTGTGTCGGGAGTGTGCTGGGAGTGTGTCGGGAGTGTGCTGGGAGTGTGTCGGGAGTGTGCCGGGGAGTGTGTCGGGAGTGTGCCGGGAGTGTGTCTGGAGTGTTTCTAGAGTGTGTTGGGAGTCTGTCGGGAGTGTGCTGGGAGTGTGTCTGGAGTGTGCTGGGAGTGTGTCTGGAGTGTGTCGGGAGTGTATCTGGAGTGTGTCGGGAGTGTGTCTGGAGTGTGTCGGGAGTGTGTCTGGAGTGTGTCGGGAGTGTGTCTGGAGTGTGTCGGGAGTGTGTTGGGAGTCTGTCGGGAGGTGTGCTGGGAGTGGTGTCTGGGAGTGTGCTGGGAGTGTGTCTGGAGTGTGTCGGGAGTGTATCTGGAGTGTGTCGGGAGTGTGTCGGGAGTGTGTCTGGAGTGTGTCTGGAGTGTGTCGGGAATGTGTCTGGAGTGTGTCGGGAGTGTGTCGGGAGTGTGTCTGGAGTGTGTCGGGAGTGTGTCGGGAGTGTGTCGGGAGTGTGTCGGGAGTGTGTCGGGAGTGTTTTGGGAGAGTGTCTGGAGTGTTGTCTGGAGTGTGTCGGGAGTGTTTTGGGAGTGTGTCTGGAGTGTGTCTGGAGTGTGTCTGGAGTGTGTCTGGAGTGTGTCTGGAGTGTGTCGGGAGTGTATCTGGAGTGTATCTGGAGTGTGTCGGGAGTGTGTCGGGAGAGTGTCTGGAGTGTGTCGGGGAGTGTGTCGGAGTGTGTCGGGAGTGTGTTGGGAGTGTGTCTGGGGTTCACTCTCTCTCTCGAGCTGACCTGTGAAATCTCTGACTCAGAGGAAGACAGGAGACTCTGTGCGAGTTATACACAGGTACATTGAGCAGATACAGGCTATGTGCTCATCTGATCAGCTTTTTTATGTTTCGTAACTCGGCCAGTGGGAAGCCGCTATCTAAGCATCGTCTTTTGCATTGGATTGTAGAAAGCTATTTCTATAGCAGATAATGAGGTTCTGTCTGGAAGGGTGTGTGTGCAACTCTACGAAGGGCATGGAAACATCATGGGAATGGTTTAAGATTTCCGTGCTGATGCTCTTTGAGTGTCACTTCACACGTTTGTCCGGTTTACCAGCTAGATGCAGCGATGGTAGCTGAGTTCGTGCTCGGCACAGGAGTTTTTTAACCCGGGGCTGTCGCTCCCTTGAAAGATAGCGGTGTATTTGGCGGTGCTGGTCCCTTGAGTTTAACCCGGCTGGTCTCGCCCACGTTGTCATTGCGTCATTGGCCTTTCAGGCGTGAATAAAGGTGTCTTCAGCAGATAGTGCAAGAGTGCGTCCTTATATTCTATTAAATCAGGTCTTAAATTCTGGAATCAGCAGTTGAAATAATTTCTGAAAATTCTGAAATTAGAATAGAACTACACTAATATCTAATGTTAACACAATTGTAAGAAAGGGATGATAAATTATGTTAAATATAATTGTTCTTATAATTTAATGTTAATTGTTCTTATAACTGTTGGACTGAATGAATATCCAAGTGTGCTTATGGAACTGCTTATCTACTCATACTTTGGAAATGAGTATAAAGACTATTAGTTTTCTAATAGAAAATGAGTAGAGTACTAATCATGATGTATATGGTTGTGTTATTAGCTGTGATGAGAGCGCAGAGAGGGTGTTGTGAAGCGAGTGTGTGCAGAAGCACATGTATGTAACGTGTCACACACCAGGAACAGATGCCGAACTGACTGAGCAGTCTCTGGGTCATGCTGGTCGTCCTCTTTGTTGTCAAACTCCAGGTTGTCCAGGGAATGATGGGAAGAAGACAGACCCATCTGACGCCGGCGGTTCAGCTCAAACTCGCGCAGCTCCGCGTGGATCTCAGCCTCTTTCAGCAGACTGCCAACATTCATCAAATCTCTCTCATTTATGCTTGATTTATATCAAAAAGTATTTGAGACATGCAGGGAAATGTGTCTTAACATTATGCGTCTTATTCACAATCAAGCAAACTGAAACGTATAATCAAGAGTATTATTACTGCAGCTTTAGACCTGGTGATAGTTTCCTAACAGCTCTGTAGTTGTATGAAATAAAGAGGGCCTGAGTGAAAGTGTCAGTGACAGGAGTGAGTGATGACCTGATGACGGCCTCCACGGTGCACACCAGCTCCTCGGCACCGCACTCGCGCGTGTTGATGGGCGGAGGTGACGTCTGGTACAGGTGAGTCTCCGCCGACGCCCCCACCTCACTGCTGTGGTGGTTCACATGGCAACGCTTGCAGTAGCGCACCGGCCGGTTGCCATGGCGACCGCAGCAGCCTGCCGAGAAGCATGTGACGACAGCCCGCCGAACGTGAGAGCTGCAGTTCTGGAGAGAGAGAGAGAGAGAGAGAGAGAGAGAGAGAGAGAGAGGGAGAGAGAGAGAGAGAGAGAGAGAGAGAGAGAGAGAGAGGGAGAGAGGGAGAGAGAGAGAGAGAGAGAGACGAGGAGAGGAGAGAGAGAGAGAGAGAGAGAGATTTTTGTTGAGATTTCAATACCTCTTTATATTTTCAACAACACAAAAAACTCTATTTCCAAACCAAAGGAAAATAAATAAATAAATGAGCATGATTTAACTCAAAACTGTCCCAAAACGACAGAACATTCTCCACATCAGAGCATAAAACATTTTTAAAAACACCAAATGTTTATGAACTCCTCTACATTATTTGTGGTACTGTAGAAATCAAAATCAACTTTCAATCCAGCTTTCACCATTCTAACAAACACAGTGTTTATATCGCAATCTAAGGACTCGTCGATCTTATTCCTTCTGCTGAGCCATTTTTCCTTGACCAAATACAAAGTTAAACAATTGACATGTCACTCTCCTTTTCTGACTGTAGCTAAAACCAAGAATAAAAAAAATGCTTAGAAAATTTCTCTCCAAACATCAAGAACATTTGTTGCAGCAACTGAAGAAAGAGCACAGTCTGCTACAGTCCAGAAAGCAGTGGTTAAACCGTCTCCCTCCGCAGACAGAAGGCCACTCTTCACTTACATTGGGATTGATGATGGAAATGAACGCATTGACAGCCACTGCCGTGCAGGACTCCTCCACTGTAGGTCCCCTACTCTCTTAGTCAACGGTGGTTTGTATATCGCTCTCCATACTGGTCTGACCTCATTGTCAAGCCCTAGATGAGCTCTCCAAGGAGTGTCAGCCCCACCACTTAGCTTACCTTTATTTACAAGTTTTACAAACATTTTATACATAGTTTTTCCTCCAATGACATCAAACTCATTAGTTGAGATTCTCTCTGGACTCTAACAGTTGGCCGGTACAGTCTTTAAAATCAGGAAATAGAGTCAATGCTGGAAAAGTATCATCAACAACTGGTTGACAGTGTCCACTACAGTAGTCCTTTAGCAAGGATAATTCAGTCTTTGTGAGTTCGCACTTCCAAGTGCTGACCATTTGATTTATGATCCTGATCGATCTAACTCCCACATGAGAGGGCTAGACCTGCAGTGTCGATCAGATTAGGTCCACACTGATCCACCACACGTCTCAGTGTGACAGTTCCAGCCCCGCACAGAACGACTGCATCACGAAGGGTCCAGTTCAGTGTTCTGTGTTGAAGCGAGTGCCATTCACCACTGGCTCTTTCAACAGCCATGACAGGGACTCACAGCTTGCCTCTCTCTCTTTAGGGAACATCCATCTCAGACCCAGATTCCCGCCTCGGATCACTATGGTTCTGGCTACGGGTCTCCAGACAAGGTCTGCGGGCCCACCAAGGAGCCTCCGGATAAACTGTCGGAAAGCGGCGCCCCTACTGGCGAGATGAATTGAGGGTCTACACATGATAATCGGTGCCACAGCATTGATGACACGTGGTTGTTGATCACTAGTGTTCAACCCCTAAAAGACATGTGTGGCAAGATCCATTTCCACTCTTTGAGACGTCCTTCAACTTTTTCTAAAATGTTGTCCCAATTTATACACAGAAAAGTATCATCTCCAAGATAAACACCAAGATATTTAAAACCACCCTTGTTCCAAATGAACCCGGCAGGTAAAACAAGTTTTCTGCTTAACTCATCACTGATTGTTACAGCTTCACTTTCCCAGTTAATCTAAACAGAGGACAATACACCCATCACATTCATATTTCCAACAAGGATGTCAATATCTTCTTGTTTTTTGACAATGACAACAACATCATCGGCATAAGCAGATAATTTAAAAACAGTTTCACATCCAGGAAGGCTTACACCGACAAGAGATTGTCTTCATTTGTGCAGAAGAGGCTCTATGGCCAAGGAGTACAGCATGCCAGATAATGAACAACCTTGTCTGACCCCCCTCTGAACTTTAAAAGGAGCACTTAAACCACCGTTGATCTTTAAAATGCTCTCAAAGTTTGTCATCAGTGCAGAGCAGAGCCACCGGCCGCCAGTTCTTGATCTCTTGTAAAGGGTGAGGACTGCTCTCCTGCAACTCAAAGGTAAATGTCCTTTTCTTAAACTGTCTCAGAGAACAAGCAACAAATCTTTGCCAATCACAGTCCAGAAAGCTTATAGAAGTCCACAGGAAGCCCGTCAATGCCTGGAGATTACCGCTTTCTAGACTCTGCAATGCAGAGATATAGTTCATCAGCAGAGATCGGAGCAGCAACTCCACGTTAGCCTCCTCAGAAACCTTAGGTAAGCCCTCATAGAAGGACAGCGCCACCTCTGGTCTCTCCTGGAACTCACTCTTGAAGAGCTTCTCATAAAAAGCCACTGCAGATGTACGTCCACAGACTCTTGCAGCAGTTGTCCAGTGCTGGACCGCAGAGAGTGCATAAGTCTCCTTTCTCCATTTTTTCATTCAAGGCCGGAAAAAAATGAGAAGGTGCATCCATTCTGGCAATA
>JARPMJ010007164.1:0-20000 GCA_033366665.1 Phoxinus dragarum | reverse complement strand
GGTGATACTCCAGTTATCTGGAGGAGTGTGTGCAGATATAGTCCTGACACTGACGGACGGGTGATACTCCAGTTATCTGGAGGAGTGTGTGCAGATATAGTCCTGACACTGACGGACGGGGTGATACTCCAGTTATCTGGATGAGTGTGTGCAGATATAGTCCTGACACTGACGGACGGGTGATACTCCAGTTATCTGGATGAGTGTGTGCAGATATAGTCCCTGACACTGACGGACGGATGATACTCCAGTTATCTGGATGAGTGTGTGCAGATACTAGTCCTGACACTGACGGACGGATGATACTCCAGTTATCTGGATGAGTGTGTGCAGATTATAGTCCTGACACTGACGGACGGGTGATACTCCAGTTATCTGGATGAGTGTGTGCAGATATAGTCCTGACACTGACGGACGGATGATACTCCAGTTATCTGGATGAGTGTGTGCAGATATAGTCTTGACACTGACGGGACGGGTGATACTCCAGTTATCTGGAGGAGTGTGTGCAGATATAGTCCTGACACTGACGGACGGATGATACTCCAGTTATCTGGAGGAGTGTGTGCAGATATAGTCCTGACACTGACGGACGGGTGATACTCCAGTTATCTGGAGGAGTGTGTGCAGATATAGTCCTGACACTGACGGACGGGTGATACTCCAGTTATCTGGAGGAGTGTGTGCAGATATAGTCCTGACACTGACGGACGGGTGATACTCCAGTTATCTGGAGGAGTGTGTGCAGATATAGTCCTGACACTGACGGACGGATGATACTCCAGTTATCTGGAGGGAGTGTGTGCAGATATAGTCCTGACACTGACGGACGGATGATACTCCAGTTATCTGGAGGAGTGTGTGCAGATATAGTCCTGACACTGACGGACGGGTGATACTCCCAGTTATCTGGAGGAGTGTGTGCAGATATAGTCCTGACACTGACGGACGGATGATACTCCAGTTATCTGGATGAGTGTGTGCAGATATAGTCCTGACACTGACGGACGGATGATACTCCAGTTATCTGGAGGAAGTGTGTGCAGATATAGTCCCTGACACTGACGGACGGGTGATACTCCAGTTATCTGGATGAGTGTGTGCAGATATAGTCCTGACACTGACGGACGGATGATACTCCAGTTATCTGGATGAGTGTGTGCAGATATAGTCCTGACACTGACGGACGGATGATACTCCAGTTATCTGGATGGAGTGTGTGCAGATATAGTCCTGACACTGACGGACGGATGATACTCCAGTTATCTGGAGGAGTGTGTGCAGATATAGTCCCTGACACTGACGGACGGGTGATACTCCAGTTATCTGGAGGAGTGTGTGCAGATATAGTCCTGACACTGACGGACGGATGATACTCCAGTTATCTGGAGGAGTGTGTGCAGATATAGTCCTGACACTGACGGACGGATGATACTCCAGTTAATCTGGAGGAGTGTGTGGCAGATATAGTCCTGACACTGACGGACGGGTGATACTCCAGTTATCTGGATGAGTGTGTGCAGATATAGTCCTGACACTGACGGACGGATGATACTCCAGTTATCTGGAGGAGTGTGTGCAGATATAGTCCTGACACTGACGGACGGATGATACTCCAGTTATCTGGAGGAGTGTGTGCAGATATAGTCCTGACACTGACGGACGGGTGATACTCCAGTTATCTGGATGAGTGTGTGCAGATATAGTCCTGACACTGACGGACGGGTGATACTCCAGTTATCTGGAGGAGTGTGTGCAGATATAGTCCTGACACTGACGGACGGATGATACTCCAGTTATCTGGAGGAGTGTGTGCAGATATAGTCCTGACACTGACGGACGGGTGATACTCCAGTTATCTGGACTGAGTGTGTGCAGATATAGTCCTGACACTGACGGACGGATGATACTCCAGTTATCTGGAGGAGTGTGTGCAGATATAGTCCTGACACTGACGGACGGATGATACTCCAGTTATCTGGATGAGTGTGTGCAGATATAGTCCTGACACTGACGGACGGGTGATACTCCAGTTATCTGGAGGAGTGTGTGCAGATATAGTCCTGACACTGACGGACGGGTGATACTCCAGTTATCTGGAGGAGTGTGTGCAGATATAGTCCTGACACTGACGGACGGGTGATACTCCAGTTATCTGGAGGAGTGTGTGCAGATATAGTCCTGACACTGACGGACGGGTGATACTCCAGTTATCTGGAGGAGTGTGTGCAGATATAGTCCTGACACTGACGGACGGGTGATACTCCAGTTATCTGGAGGAGTGTGTGCAGATATAGTCCTGACACTGACGGACGGATGATACTCCAGTTATCTGGAGGAGTGTGTGCAGATATAGTCCTGACACTGACGGACGGATGATACTCCAGTTATCTGGAGGAGTGTGTGCAGATATAGTCCTGACACTGACGGACGGATGATACTCCAGTTATCTGGAGGAGTGTGTGCAGATATAGTCCTGACACTGACGGACGGGTGATACTCCAGTTATCTGGAGGAGTGTGTGCAGATATAGTCCTGACACTGACGGACGGATAATACTCCAGTTATCTGGAGGAGTGTGTGCAGATATAGTCCTGACACTGACGGACGGATGATACTCCAGTTATCTGGAGGAGTGTGTGCAGATATAGTCCTGACACTGACGGGACGGGTGATACTCCAGTTATCTGGATGAGTGTGTGCAGATATAGTCCTGACACTGACGGACGGATGATACTCCAGTTATCTGGAGGAGTGTGTGCAGATATAGTCCTGACACTGACGGGACGGGTGATACTCCAGTTATCTGGATGAGTGTGTGCAGATATAGTCCTGACACTGACGGACGGGTGATACTCCACAGTTATCTGGAGGAGTGTGTGCAGATATAGTCCTGACACTGACGGACGGGTGATACTCCACAGTTATCTGGAGGAGTGTGTGCAGATATAGTCCTGACACTGACGGACGGATGATACTCCAGTTATCTGGAGGAGTGTGTGCAGATATAGTCCCTGACACTGACGGACGGATGATACTCCAGTTATCTGGATGAGTGTGTGCAGATATAGTCCTGACACTGACGGACGGATGATACTCCAGTTATCTGGATGAGTGTGTGCAGATATAGTCCTGACACTGACGGACGGGTGATACTCCAGTTATCTGGATGAGTGTGTGCAGATATAGTCCTGACACTGACGGACGGGTGATACTCCAGTTATCTGGATGAGTGTGTGCAGATATAGTCCTGACACTGACGGACGGATGATACTCCAGTTATCTGGATGAGTGTGTGCAGATATAGTCCTGACACTGACGGACGGATGATACTCCAGTTATCTGGAGGAGTGTGTGGAGATATAGTCCTGACACTGACGGGACGGATGATACTCCCAGTTATCTGGAGGAGTGTGTGGCAGATATAGTCCTGACACTGACGGACGGATGATACTCCAGTTATCTGGATGAGTGTGTGCAGATATAGTCCTGACACTGACGGACGGATGATACTCCAGTTATCTGGAGGAGTGTGTGGAGATATAGTCCTGACACTGACGGACGGATGATACTCCAGTTATCTGGATGAGTGTGTGCAGATATAGTCCTGACACTGACGGACGGATGATACTCCAGTTATCTGGAGGAGTGTGTGCAGATATAGTCCTGACAATGACGGGGTGATACTCCAGTTATCTGGAGGAGTGTGTGCAGATATAGTCCTGACACTGACGGACGGGTGATACTCCAGTTATCTGGATGAGTGTGTGCAGATATAGTCCCTGACACTGACGGACGGATGATACTCCAGTTATCTGGATGAGTGTGTGCAGATATAGTCCTGACACTGACGGACGGGTGATACTCCAGTTATCTGGAGGAGTGTGTGCAGATATAGTCCTGACACTGACGGACGGGATGATACTCCAGTTATCTGGATGAGTGTGTGCAGATATAGTCCTGACACTGACGGACGGATGATACTCCAGTTATCTGGATGAGTGTGTGCAGATATAGTCCTGACACTGACGGACGGGTGATACTCCAGTTATCTGGATGAGTGTGTGCAGATATAGTCCCTGACACTGACGGACGGATGATACTCCAGTTATCTGGATGAGTGTGTGCAGATATAGTCCTTGACACTGACGGACGGGTGATACTCCAGTTATCTGGAGGAGTGTGTGCAGATATAGTCCTGACACTGACGGACGGGTGATACTCCAGTTATCTGGATGAGTGTGTGCAGATATAGTCTTGACACTGACGGACGGGTGATACTCCAGTTATCTGGAGGAGTGTGTGCAGATATAGTCCTGACACTGACGGACGGATGATACTCCAGTTATCTGGATGAGTGTGTGCAGATATAGTCCTGACACTGACGGGTGATACTCCAGTTATCTGGATGAGTGTGTGCAGATATAGTCCTGACACTGACGGACGGGTGATACTCCAGTTATCTGGAGGAGTGTGTGCAGATATAGTCCTGACACTGACGGACGGGTGATACTCCAGTTATCTGGATGAGTGTGTGCAGATATAGTCCTGACACTGACGGACGGATGATACTCCAGTTATCTGGAGGAGTGTGTGCAGATATAGTCCTGACACTGACGGACGGATGATACTCCAGTTATCTGGAGGAGTGTGTGCAGATATAGTCCTGACACTGACGGACGGGTGATACTCCAGTTATCTGGATGAGTGTGTGCAGATATAGTCCTGACACTGACGGACGGGTGATACTCCAGTTATCTGGATGAGTGTGTGCAGATATAGTCCTGACACTGACGGACGGATGATACTCCAGTTATCTGGAGGAGTGTGTGCAGATATAGTCCTGACACTGACGGACGGGTGATACTCCAGTTATCTGGATGAGTGTGTGCAGATATAGTCCTGACACTGACGGACGGGTGATACTCCAGTTATCTGGAGGAGTGTGTGCAGATATAGTCCTGACACTGACGGACGGGTGATACTCCAGTTATCTGGATGAGTGTGTGCAGATATAGTCCTGACACTGACGGACGGGTGATACTCCCAGTTATCTGGATGAGTGTGTGCAGATATAGTCCTGACACTGACGGACGGATGATACTCCAGTTATCTGGAGGAGTGTGTGCAGATATAGTCCTGACACTGATGGGTGATACTCCAGTTATCTGGAGGAGTGTGTGCAGATATAGTCCTGACACTGATGGGTGATACTCCAGTTATCTGGAGGAGTGTGTGCAGATATAGTCCCTGACACTGACGGACGGATGATACTCCAGTTATCTGGATGAGTGTGTGCAGATATAGTCCTGACACTGACGGACGGGTGATACTCCAGTTATCTGGATGAGTGTGTGCAGATATAGTCCTGACACTGACGGACGGATGATACTCCAGTTATCTGGAGGAGTGTGTGCAGATATAGTCCTGACACTGACGGACGGATGATACTCCAGTTATCTGGAGGAGTGTGTGCAGATATAGTCCTGACACTGACGGACGGGTGATACTCCAGTTATCTGGAGGAGTGTGTGCAGATATAGTCCTGACACTGACGGACGGGTGATACTCCAGTTATCTGGAGGAGTGTGTGCAGATATAGTCCTGACACTGACGGACGGGTGATACTCCAGTTATCTGGATGAGTGTGTGCAGATATAGTCCTGACACTGACGGACGGGTGATACTCCAGTTATCTGGAGGAGTGTGTGCAGATATAGTCCTGACACTGACGGACGGGTGATACTCCAGTTATCTGGAGGAGTGTGTGCAGATATAGTCCTGACACTGACGGACGGGTGATACTCCAGTTATCTGGAGGAGTGTGTGCAGATATAGTCCTGACACTGACGGACGGATGATACTCCAGTTATCTGGAGGAGTGTGTGCAGATATAGTCCTGACACTGACGGACGGGTGATACTCCAGTTATCTGGATGAGTGTGTGCAGATATAGTCCTGACACTGACGGACGGATGATACTCCAGTTATCTGGAGGAGTGTGTGCAGATATAGTCCTGACACTGACGGACGGGTGATACTCCAGTTATCTGGAGGAGTGTGTGCAGATATAGTCCTGACACTGACGGACGGGTGATACTCCAGTTATCTGGAGGAGTGTGTGCAGATATAGTCCTGACACTGACGGACGGGTGATACTCCAGTTATCTGGAGGAGTGTGTGCAGATATAGTCCTGACACTGACGGACGGGTGATACTCCAGTTATCTGGAGGAGTGTGTGCAGATATAGTCCTGACACTGACGGACGGGTGATACTCCAGTTATCTGGAGGAGTGTGTGCAGATATAGTCCTGACACTGACGGACGGGTGATACTCCAGTTATCTGGATGAGTGTGTGCAGATATAGTCCTGACACTGACGGACGGGTGATACTCCAGTTATCTGGAGGAGTGTGTGCAGATATAGTCCTGACACTGACGGACGGGTGATACTCCAGTTATCTGGAGGAGTGTGTGCAGATATAGTCCTGACACTGACGGACGGGTGATACTCCAGTTATCTGGAGGAGTGTGTGCAGATATAGTCCTGACACTGACGGACGGATGATACTCCAGTTATCTGGATGAGTGTGTGCAGATATAGTCCTGACACTGACGGACGGGTGATACTCCAGTTATCTGGAGGAGTGTGTGCAGATATAGTCCTGACACTGACGGACGGATGATACTCCAGTTATCTGGAGGAGTGTGTGCAGATATAGTCCTGACACTGACGGACGGGTGATACTCCAGTTATCTGGAGGAGTGTGTGCAGATATAGTCCTGACACTGACGGACGGATGATACTCCAGTTATCTGGAGGAGTGTGTGCAGATATAGTCCTGACACTGACGGGTGATACTCCAGTTATCTGGAGGAGTGTGTGCAGATATAGTCCCTGACACTGACGGACGGGTGATACTCCAGTTATCTGGAGGAGTGTGTGCAGATATAGTCCTGACACTGACGGACGGGTGATACTCCAGTTATCTGGATGAGTGTGTGCAGATATAGTCCTGACACTGACGGACGGGTGATACTCCAGTTATCTGGATGAGTGTGTGCAGATATAGTCCTGACACTGACGGACGGATGATACTCCAGTTATCTGGAGGAGTGTGTGCAGATATAGTCCTGACACTGACGGACGGATGATACTCCAGTTATCTGGAGGAGTGTGTGCAGATATAGTCCTGACACTGACGGACGGATGATACTCCAGTTATCTGGAGGAGTGTGTGCAGATATAGTCCTGACACTGACGGACGGGTGATACTCCAGTTATCTGGATGAGTGTGTGCAGATATAGTCCTGACACTGACGGACGGATGATACTCCAGTTATCTGGAGGAGTGTGTGCAGATATAGTCCTGACACTGACGGACGGATGATACTCCAGTTATCTGGAGGAGTGTGTGCAGATATAGTCCTGACACTGACGGACGGATGATACTCCAGTTATCTGGAGGAGTGTGTGCAGATATAGTCCTGACACTGACGGACGGATGATACTCCAGTTATCTGGAGGAGTGTGTGCAGATATAGTCCTGACACTGACGGACGGATGATACTCCAGTTATCTGGAGGAGTGTGTGCAGATATAGTCCTGACACTGACGGACGGGTGATACTCCAGTTATCTGGATGAGTGTGTGCAGATATAGTCCTGACACTGACGGACGGATGATACTCCAGTTATCTGGAGGAGTGTGTGCAGATATAGTCCTGACACTGACGGACGGGTGATACTCCAGTTATCTGGAGGAGTGTGTGCAGATATAGTCCTGACACTGACGGACGGGTGATACTCCAGTTATCTGGAGGAGTGTGTGCAGATATAGTCCTGACACTGACGGACGGGTGATACTCCAGTTATCTGGATGAGTGTGTGCAGATATAGTCCTGACACTGACGGACGGGTGATACTCCAGTTATCTGGAGGAGTGTGTGCAGATATAGTCCTGACACTGACGGACGGATGATACTCCAGTTATCTGGATGAGTGTGTGCAGATATAGTCCTGACACTGAAGGACGGGTGATACTCCAGTTATCTGGAGGAGTGTGTGCAGATATAGTCCTGACACTGACGGACGGGTGATACTCCAGTTATCTGGAGGAGTGTGTGCAGATATAGTCCTGACACTGACGGACGGGTGATACTCCAGTTATCTGGATGAGTGTGTGCAGATATAGTCCTGACACTGACGGACGGGTGATACTCCAGTTATCTGGAGGAGTGTGTGCAGATATAGTCCTGACACTGACGGACGGATGATACTCCAGTTATCTGGAGGAGTGTGTGCAGATATAGTCCTGACACTGACGGACGGGTGATACTCCAGTTATCTGGAGGAGTGTGTGCAGATATAGTCCTGACACTGACGGACGGATGATACTCCAGTTATCTGGATGAGTGTGTGCAGATATAGTCCTGACACTGACGGACGGGTGATACTCCAGTTATCTGGAGGAGTGTGTGCAGATATAGTCCTGACACTGACGGACGGGTGATACTCCAGTTATCTGGATGAGTGTGTGCAGATATAGTCCCTGACACTGACGGACGGGTGATACTTTAGTTATCTGGATGAGTGTGTGCAGATATAGTCCTGACACTGACGGACGGGTGATACTCCAGTTATCTGGAGGAGTGTGTGCAGATATAGTCCTGACACTGACGGACGGATGATACTCCAGTTATCTGGAGGAGTGTGTGCAGATATAGTCCTGACACTGACGGACGGGTGATACTCCAGTTATCTGGAGGAGTGTGTGCAGATATAGTCCTGACACTGACGGACGGATGATACTCCAGTTATCTGGAGGAGTGTGTGCAGATATAGTCCTGACACTGACGGATGATACTCCAGTTATCTGGAGGAGTGTGTGCAGATATAGTCCTGACACTGACGGACGGGTGATACTCCAGTTATCTAGATGAGTGTGTGCAGATATAGTCCTGACACTGACGGATGATACTCCAGTTATCTGGAGGAGTGTGTGCAGATATAGTCCTGACACTGACGGACGGATGATACTCCAGTTATCTGGAGGAGTGTGTGCAGATATAGTCCTGACACTTGACTGACGGGTGATACTCCAGTTATCTGGAGGAGTGTGTGCAGATATAGTCCTGACACTGACTGACGGGTGATACTCCAGTTATCTGGATGAGTGTGTGCAGATATAGTCCTGACACTGACGGACGGGTGATACTCCAGTTATCTGGAGGAGTGTGTGCAGATATAGTCCTGACACTGACGGACGGATGATACTCCAGTTATCTGGAGGAGTGTGTGCAGATATAGTCCTGACACTGACGGACGGATGATACTCCAGTTATCTGGAGGAGTGTGTGCAGATATAGTCTTGACACTGACGGACGGATGATACTCCAGTTATCTGGAGAAGTGTGTGCAGATATAGTCCTGACACTGACGGATGATACTCCAGTTATCTGGAGGAGTGTGTGCAGATATAGTCTTGACACTGACGGACGGATGATACTCCAGTTATCTGGAGGAGTGTGTGCAGATATAGTCCTGACACTGACGGACGGGTGATACTCCAGTTATCTGGATGAGTGTGTGCAGATATAGTCCTGACACTGACGGATGATACTCCAGTTATCTGGATGAGTGTGTGCAGATATAGTCCTGACACTGACGGATGATACTCCAGTTATCTGGATGAGTGTGTGCAGATATAGTCCTGACACTGACGGACGGGTGATACTCCAGTTATCTGGATGAGTGTGTGCAGATATAGTCCTGACACTGACGGACGGATGATACTCCAGTTATCTGGATGAGTGTGTGCAGATATAGTCCTGACACTGACGGACGGATGATACTCCAGTTATCTGGAGGAGTGTGTGCAGATATAGTCCTGACACTGACGGACGGGTGATACTCCAGTTATCTGGAGGAGAGTGTGTGCAGATATAGTCCTGACACTGACGGGTGATACTCCAGTTATCTGGATGAGTGTGTGCAGATATAGTCCTGACACTGACGGACGGGTGATACTCCAGTTATCTGGATGAGTGTGTGCAGATATAGTCCTGACACTGACGGACGGGTGATACTCCAGTTATCTGGATGAGTGTGTGCAGATATAGTCCTGACACTGACGGACGGGTGATACTCCAGTTATCTGGAGGAGTGTGTGCAGATATAGTCTTGACACTGACGGATGATACTCCAGTTATCTGGATGAGTGTGTGCAGATATAGTCCTGACACTGACGGACGGATGATACTCCAGTTATCTGGATGAGTGTGTGCAGATATAGTCCTGACACTGACGGACGGGTGATACTCCAGTTATCTGGAGGAGTGTGTGCAGATATAGTCCTGACACTGACGGACGGGTGATACTCCAGTTATCTGGATGAGTGTGTGCAGATATAGTCCTGACACTGACGGACGGGTGATACTCCAGTTATCTGGAGGAGTGTGTGCAGATATAGTCCTGACACTGACGGACGGATGATACTCCAGTTATCTGGATGAGTGTGTGCAGATATAGTCCTGACACTGACGGACGGGTGATACTCCAGTTATCTGGATGAGTGTGTGCAGATATAGTCCTGACACTGACGGACGGGTGATACTCCAGTTATCTGGAGGAGTGTGTGCAGATATAGTCCTGACACTGACGGACGGGTGATACTCCAGTTATCTGGATGAGTGTGTGCAGATATAGTCCTGACACTGACGGACGGGTGATACTCCAGTTATCTGGAGGAGTGTGTGCAGATATAGTCCCTGACACTGACGGACGGATGATACTCCAGTTATCTGGAGGAGTGTGTGCAGATATAGTCCTGACACTGACGGACGGATGATACTCCAGTTATCTGGATGAGTGTGTGCAGATATAGTCCTGACACTGACGGACGGGTGATACTCCAGTTATCTGGAGGAGTGTGTGCAGATATAGTCTTGACACTGACGGACGGATGATACTCCAGTTATCTGGAGGAGTGTGTGCAGATATAGTCCTGACACTGACGGACGGGTGATACTCCAGTTATCTGGAGGAGTGTGTGCAGATATAGTCCTGACACTGACGGACGGATGATACTCCAGTTATCTGGAGGAGTGTGTGCAGATATAGTCCTGACACTGACGGGTGATACTCCAGTTATCTGGAGGAGTGTGTGCAGGATATAGTCCTGACACTGACGGACGGGTGATACTCCAGTTATCTAGATGAGTGTGTGCAGATATAGTCCTGACACTGACGGACGGATGATACTCCAGTTATCTGGAGGAGTGTGTGCAGATATAGTCCTGACACTGACGGACGGGTGATACTCCAGTTATCTGGAGGAGTGTGTGCAGATATAGTCCTGACACTGACGGACGGGTGATACTCCAGTTATCTGGAGGAGTGTGTGCAGATATAGTCCTGACACTGACGGACGGATGATACTCCAGTTATCTGGAGGAGTGTGTGCAGATATAGTCCTGACACTGACGGACGGGTGATACTCCAGTTATCTGGATGAGTGTGTGCAGATATAGTCCTGACACTGACGGACGGGTGATACTCCAGTTACCTGGAGGAGTGTGTGCAGATATAGTCCTGACACTGACGGGTGATACTCCAGTTATCTGGAGGAGTGTGTGCAGATATAGTCCTGACACTGACGGACGGGTGATACTCCAGTTATCTGGATGAGTGTGTGCAGATATAGTCCTGACACTGACGGACGGATGATACTCCAGATTTCTGGAGGAGTGGGTGCAGATATAGTCCTGACACTGACGGACGGATGATACTCCAGTTATCTGGAGGAGTGTGTGCAGATATAGTCCTGACACTGACGGACGGGTGATACTCCAGTTATCTGGAGGAGTGTGTGCAGATATAGTCCTGACACTGACGGACGGGTGATACTCCAGTTATCTGGATGAGTGTGTGCAGATATAGTCCTGACACTGACGGACGGGTGATACTCCAGTTATCTGGAGGAGTGTGTGCAGATATAGTCCTGACACTGACGGACGGGTGATACTCCAGTTATCTGGAGGAGTGTGTGCAGATATAGTCCTGACACTGACGGACGGGTGATACTCCAGTTATCTGGATGAGTGTGTGCAGATATAGTCCTGACACTGACGGACGGATGATACTCCAGTTATCTGGAGGAGTGTGTGCAGATATAGTCCTGACACTGACGGACGGGTGATACTCCAGTTATCTGGAGGAGTGTGTGCAGATATAGTCCTGACACTGACGGACGATGATACTCCAGTTATCTGGAGGAGTGTGTGCAGATATAGTCCTGACACTGACGGACGGGTGATACTCCAGTTATCTGGAGGAGTGTGTGCAGATATAGTCCTGACACTGACGGACGGGTGATACTCCAGTTATCTGGATGAGTGTGTGCAGATATAGTCCTGACACTGACGGGACGGGTGATACTCCAGTTATCTGGAGGAGTGTGTGCAGATATAGTCCTGACACTGACGGACGGGTGATACTCCAGTTATCTGGAGGAGTGTGTGCAGATATAGTCCTGACACTGACGGACGGGTGATACTCCAGTTATCTGGATGAGTGTGTGCAGATATAGTCCTGACACTGACGGACGGGTGATACTCCAGTTATCTGGATGAGTGTGTGCAGATATAGTCCTGACACTGACGGACGGATGATACTCCAGTTATCTGGAGGAGTGTGTGCAGATATAGTCCTGACACTGACGGACGGGTGATACTCCAGTTATCTGGAGGAGTGTGTGCAGATATAGTCCTGACACTGACGGACGGATGATACTCCAGTTATCTGGAGGAGTGTGTGCAGATATAGTCCTGACACTGACGGACGGGTGATACTCCAGTTATCTGGATGAGTGTGTGCAGATATAGTCCTGACACTGACGGACGGATGATACTCCAGTTATCTGGAGGAGTGTGTGCAGATATAGTCCTGACACTGACGGACGGATGATACTCCAGTTATCTGGATGAGTGTGTGCAGATATAGTTCTGACACTGACGGACGGATGATACTCCAGTTATCTGGAGGAGTGTGTGCAGATATAGTCCTGACACTGACGGACGGGTGATACTCCAGTTATCTGGAGGAGTGTGTGCAGATATAGTCTTGACACTGACGGACGGGTGATACTCCAGTTATCTGGAGGAGTGTGTGCAGATATAGTCCTGACACTGACGGACGGGTGATACTCCAGTTATCTGGATGAGTGTGTGCAGATATAGTCCTGACACTGACGGGTGATACTCCAGTTATCTGGATGAGTGTGTGCAGATATAGTCCTGACACTGACGGGTGATACTCCAGTTATCTGGATGAGTGTGTGCAGATATAGTCTTGACACTGACGGACGGATGATACTCCAGTTATCTGGAGGAGTGTGTGCAGATATAGTCTTGACACTGACGGACGGGTGATATCCAGTTATCTGGATGAGTGTGTGCAGATATAGTCCTGACACTGACGGACGGATGATACTCCAGTTATCTGGAGGAGTGTGTGCAGATATAGTCCTGACACTGACGGACGGATGATACTCCAGTTATCTGGGAGGAGTGTGTGCAGATATAGTCCTGACACTGACGGGTGATACTCCAGTTATCTGGATGAGTGTGTGCAGATATAGTCTTGACACTGACGGACGGGTGATACTCCAGTTATCTGGGATGAGTGTGTGCAGATATAGTCTTGACACTGACGGACGGGTGATACTCCAGTTATCTGGATGAGTGTGTGCAGATATAGTCTTGACACTGACGGACGGATGATACTCCAGTTATCTGGAGGAGTGTGTGCAGATATAGTCCTGACACTGACGGGTGATACTCCAGTTATCTGGATGAGTGTGTGCAGATATAGTCCTGACACTGACGGGGTGATACTCCAGTTATCTGGAGGAGTGTGTGCAGATATAGTCCTGACACTGACGGACGGGTGATACTCCAGTTATCTGGAGGAGTGTGTGCAGATATAGTCCTGACACTGACGGACGGGTGATACTCCACAGTTATCTGGAGGAGTGTGTGCAGATATAGTCCTGACACTGACGGACGGATGATACTCCAGTTATCTGGATGAGTGTGTGCAGATATAGTCCTGACACTGACGGACGGGTGATACTCCAGTTATCTGGAGGAGTGTGTGCAGATATAGTCCTGACACTGACGGACGGATGATACTCCAGTTATCTGGATGAGTGTGTGCAGATATAGTCCTGACACTGACGGACGGATGATACTCCAGTTATCTGGAGGAGTGTGTGCAGATATAGTCCTGACACTGACGGACGGGTGATACTCCACAGTTATCTGGAGGAGTGTGTGCAGATATAGTCCTGACACTGACGGACGGGTGATACTCCAGTTATCTGGATGAGTGTGTGCAGATATAGTCCTGACACTGACGGACGGGTGATACTCCAGTTATCTGGATGAGTGTGTGGAGATATAGTCCTGACACTGACGGACGGGTGATACTCCAGTTATCTGGAGGAGTGTGTGCAGATATAGTCCTGACACTGACGGACGGATGATACTCCAGTTATCTGGAGGAGTGTGTGCAGATATAGTCCTGACACTGACGGACGGATGATACTCCAGTTATCTGGAGGAGTGTGTGCAGATATAGTCCTGACACTGACGGACGGATGATACTCCACAGTTATCTGGAGGAGTGTGTGCAGATATAGTCCTGACACTGACGGGTGATACTCCAGTTATCTGGATGAGTGTGTGCAGATATAGTCCTGACACTGACGGACGGATGATACTCCAGTTATCTGGATGAGTGTGTGCAGATATAGTCCTGACACTGACGGACGGATGATACTCCAGTTATCTGGAGGAGTGTGTGCAGATATAGTCCTGACACTGACGGACGGATGATACTCCACAGTTATCTGGATGAGTGTGTGCAGATATAGTCCTGACACTGACGGACGGGTGATACTCCACAGTTTTCTGGAGGAGTGTGTGCAGATATAGTCCTGACACTGACGGACGGGTGATACTCCAGTTATCTGGAGGAGTGTGTGCAGATATAGTCCTGACACTGACGGACGGATGATACTCCAGTTATCTGGAGGAGTGTGTGCAGATATAGTCCTGACACTGACGGACGGGTGATACTCCAGTTATCTGGATGAGTGTGTGCAGATATAGTCCTGACACTGACGGACGGATGATACTCCAGTTATCTGGAGGAGTGTGTGCAGATATAGTCCTGACACTGACGGACGGATGATACTCCACAGTTATCTGGATGAGTGTGTGCAGATATAGTCCTGACACTGACGGACGGATGATACTCCAGTTATCTGGAGGAGTGTGTGCAGATATAGTCCTGACACTGACGGACGGGTGATACTCCAGTTATCTGGATGAGTGTGTGCAGATATAGTCCTGACACTGACGGACGGATGATACTCCACAGTTATCTGGATGAGTGTGTGCAGATATAGTCTTGACACTGACGGACGGGTGATACTCCACAGTTATCTGGATGAGTGTGTGCAGATATAGTCTTGACACTGACGGACGGATGATACTCCAGTTATCTGGAGGAGTGTGTGCAGATATAGTCCTGACACTGACGGACGGATGATACTCCAGTTATCTGGAGGAGTGTGTGCAGATATAGTCTTGACACTGACGGACGGATGATACTCCACAGTTATCTGGATGAGTGTGTGCAGATATAGTCTTGACACTGACGGACGGGTGATACTCCACAGTTATCTGGATGAGTGTGTGCAGATATAGTCCTGACACTGACGGACGGATGATACTCCAGTTATCTGGAGGAGTGTGTGCAGATATAGTCCTGACACTGACGGACGGGTGATTACTCCAGTTATCTGGAGGAGTGTGTGCAGATATAGTCTTGACACTGACGGACGGATGATACTCCACAGTTATCTGGAGGAGTGTGGTGCAGATATAGTCTTGACACTGACGGACGGGTGATACTCCAGTTATCTGGATGAGTGTGTGCAGATATAGTCCTGACACTGACGACGGGTGATACTCCAGTTATCTGGAGGAGTGTGTGCAGATATAGTCCTGACACTGACGGACGGGTGATACTCCAGTTATCTGGAGGAGTGTGTGCAGATATAGTCCTGACACTGACGGACGGGGTGATACTCCAGTTATCTGAAGGAGTGTGTGCAGATATAGTCCTGACACTGACGGACGGATGTTACTCCAGTTATCTGGAGGAGTGTGTGCAGATATAGTCCTGACACTGACGGACGGGTGATACTCCAGTTTATCTGGAGGAGTGTGTGCAGATATAGTCCTGACACTGACGGGTGATACTCCAGTTATCTGGAGGAGTGTGTGCAGATATAGTCCTGACACTGACGGACGGGTGATACTCCAGTTATCTGGAGGAGTGTGTGCAGATATAGTCCTGACACTGACGGACGGGTGATACTCCAGTTATCTGGAGGAGTGTGTGCAGATATAGTCTTGACACTGACGGACGGGTGATACTCCAGTTATCTGGATGAGTGTGTGCAGATATAGTCCTGACACTGACGGACGGGTGATACTCCAGTTATCTGGAGAGTGTGTGCAGATATAGTCTTGACACTGACGGACGGGTGATACTCCAGTTATCTGGAGGAGTGTGTGCAGATATAGTCCTGACACTGACGGACGGGTGATACTCCAGTTATCTGGAGGAGTGTGTGCAGATATAGTCTTGACACTGACGGACGGATGATACTCCAGTTATCTGGAGGAGTGTGTGCAGATATAGTCTTGACACTGACGGACGGGTGATACTCCAGTTATCTGGAGGAGTGTGTGCAGATATAGTCTTGACACTGACGGACGGGTGATACTCCAGTTATCTGGAGGAGTGTGTGCAGATATAGTCCTGACACTGACGGACGGGTGATACTCCAGTTATCTGGATGAGTGTGTGCAGATATAGTCTTGACACTGACGGACGGGTGATACTCCAGTTATCTGGAGGAGTGTGTGCAGATATAGTCCTGACACTGACGGACGGGTGATACTCCAGTTATCTGGAGGAGTGTGTGCAGATATAGTCCTGACACTGACGGACGGGTGATACTCCAGTTATCTGGATGAGTGTGTGCAGATATAGTCCTGACACTGACGGACGGGTGATACTCCAGTTATCTGGATGAGTGTGTGCAGATATAGTCCTGACACTGACGGACGGGTGATACTCCAGTTATCTGGATGAGTGTGTGCAGATATAGTCCTGACACTGACGGACGGGTGATACTCCAGTTATCTGGATGAGTGTGTGCAGATAGTCCAGACACTGACGGACGGATGATACTCCAGTTATCTGGAGGAGTGTGTGCAGATATAGTCCTGACACTGACGGACGGATGATACTCCAGTTATCTGGAGGAGTGTGTGCAGATATAGTCCTGACACTGACGGACGGATGATACTCCAGTTATCTGGAGGAGTGTGTGCAGATATAGTCCTGACACTGACGGACGGATGATACTCCAGTTATCTGGAGGAGTGTGTGCAGATATAGTCCTGACACTGACGGACGGATGATACTCCAGTTATCTGGAGGGAGTGTGTGCAGATATAGTCCTGACCACTGACGGACGGATGATACTCCAGTTATCTGGAGGAGTGTGTGCAGATATAGTCCTGACACTGACGGACGGGTGATACTCCAGTTATCTGGATGAGTGGTGTGCAGATATAGTCCTGACACTGACGGGTGATACTCCAGTTATCTGGAGGAGTGTGTGCAGATATAGTCCTGACACTGACGGACGGGTGATACTCCAGTTATCTGGATGAGTGTGTGCAGATATAGTCCTGGACACTGACGGACGGGTGATACTCCAGTTATCTGATGAGTGTGTGCAGATATAGTCCTGACACTGACGGGTGATACTCCAGTTATCTGGAGGAGTGTGTGCAGATATAGTCCTGACACTGACGGACGGGTGATACTCCAGTTATCTGGAGGAGTGTGTGCAGATATAGTCCTGACACTGACGGGTGATACTCCAGTTATCTGGAGGAGTGTGTGCAGATATAGTCCTGACACTGACGGGTGATACTCCAGTTATCTGGATGAGTGTGTGCAGATATAGTCCTGACACTGACGGACGGGTGATACTCCAGTTATCTGGAGGAGTGTGTGCAGATATAGTCCTGACACTGACGGACGGGTGATACTCCAGTTATCTGGAGAGTGTGTGCAGATATAGTCCTGACACTGACGGACGGATGATACTCCAGTTATCTGGAGGAGTGTGTGCAGATATAGTCTTGACACTGACGGACGGGTGATACTCCAGTTATCTGGAGGAGTGTGTGCAGATATAGTCCTGACACTGACGGGTGATACTCCAGTTATCTGGAGGAGTGTGTGCAGATATAGTCCTGACACTGACGGACGGATGATACTCCAGTTATCTGGGAGGAGTGTGTGCAGATTAATAGTCCTGACACTGACGGGTGATACTCCAGTTATCTGGAGGAGTGTGTGCAGATATAGTCCTGACACTGACGGGTGATACTCCAGTTATCTGGAGGAGTGTGTGCAGATATAGTCCTGACACTGACGGACGGGTGATACTCCAGTTATCTGGAGGAGTGTGTGCAGATATAGTCCTGACACTGACGGACGGAGTGATACTCCAGTTATCTGGATGAGTGTGTGCAGATATAGTCCTGACACTGACGGACGGATGATACTCCAGTTATCTGGAGGAGTGTGTGCAGATATAGTCCTGACACTGACGGACGGATGATACTCCAGTTATCTGGAGGAGTGTGTGCAGATATAGTCCTGACACTGACGGACGGGTGATACTCCAGTTATCTGGAGGAGTGTGTGCAGATATAGTCCTGACACTGACGGACGGGTGATACTCCAGTTATCTGGATGAGTGTGTGCAGATATAGTCCTGACACTGACGGACGGGTGATACTCCAGTTATCTGGAGGAGTGTGTGCAGATATAGTCCTGACACTGACGGACGGGTGATACTCCAGTTATCTGGAGGAGTTGTGTGCAGATATAGTCCTGGACACTGACGGACGGGTGATACTCCAGTTATCTGGAGGAGTGTGTGCAGATATAGTCCTGACACTGACGGACGGGTGATACTCCAGTTATCTGGAGGAGTGTGTGCAGATATAGTCCTGACACTGACGGACGGATGATACTCCAGTTATCTGGAGGAGTGTGTGCAGATATAGTCCTGACACTGACGGACGGGTGATACTCCAGTTATCTGGAGGAGTGTGTGCAGATATAGTCCTGACACTGACGGACGGATGATACTCCAGTTATCTGGAGGAGTGTGTGCAGATATAGTCCTGACACTGACGGACGGGATGATACTCCAGTTATCTGGAGGAGTGTGTGCAGATATAGTCCTGACACTGACGGACGGATGATACTCCAGTTATCTGGAGGAGTGTGTGCAGATATAGTCCCTGACATCTGACGGGACGGGTGATACTCCAGTTATCTGGAGGAGTGTGTGCAGATATAGTCCTGACACTGACGGACGGGTGATACTCCAGTTATCTGGAGGATTGTGTGCAGATATAGTCCTGACACTGACGGACGGGTGATACTCCAGTTATCTGGAGGAGTGTGTGCAGATATAGTCCTGACACTGACGGACGGGTGATACTCCAGTTATCTGGAGGAGTGTGTGCAGATATAGTCCTGACACTGACGGACGGGTGATACTCCAGTTATCTGGAGGAGTGTGTGCAGATATAGTCCTGACACTGACGGACGGGTGATACTCCCAGTTATTGGAGGATTGTGTGCAGATATAGTCCTGACACTGACGGACGGGTGATACTCCAGTTATCTGGAGGAGTGTGTGCAGATATAGTCCTGACACTGACGGACGGGATGATACTACCAGTTATCTGGATGAGTGTGTGCAGATATAGTCCTGACACTGACGGACGGGTGATACTCCAGTTATCTGGAGGAGTGTGTGCAG
>JARPMJ010007163.1:0-45434 GCA_033366665.1 Phoxinus dragarum | reverse complement strand
ACGGTTGGGCTGGCGTGCTAAGGCATCTGAGGATTGTTGTGGGGTTTGGCCGTTCGGCTGTGCGGCAGATATAACAGCGATCGAGTGGAGATACTGAGGACGGAAAGAGAGTGAGTTACAAGGACCAAGTGCAGACCAAGCCGCGCCATTATCATCTGAGGGAAGATAAGTAATATGATCGGGAATTTGATTGAATGCATGTACCTGCACTGAGATTGATATAACGTTGTGAAGTGGATTGATCACGAGGGTTGTATCACCGGAGAGTGTGTGGATTAAGGGATCCGTTGAACTCGTCTTCTCCTTCGAGTGTGGGCAAGGAAACGCTTGGTCCCCGGGTCATTAAGGAGGCATTCGCACTTCCTCGCTACTGGGTGGGACTCCAGCCTGACGGTGGAAGGAGAAATCGTTGGGTGAGTGCTGGCTCTATTTGTCACTAAGAGTGGATATGCAGTGCCTGAAGTGGTGTGTTTGCACAAGACATTGCTTGAAGTGAAGTTTCAGGGTGTGGGGAATATATGCAGAGTTAATGCCGTACGCTCACCATCTCGAAAGCCCACCACTGTCACCGTAACAAAACAATCCAGGCGTTCAGTGTGAAGATCCTCCCTACCTGCTGGAAGATCGTGTGTATATGTATTAACTTACTCTGCTGTGTAGATTGAAGGATCCTCCTGGTCAAGCGCTGTATGTGATGTCGCCGTGAGAGAGAGGTGGACACCAGAGTTATTCCTTTCCTCGTCTGGACCGAAGCATCTCCCAGCCGTAAGCCCCAGCACTCGTTTTAAGAACATATACCTGTTGTTGAACTACTTACCCTGCTGTGCAGATTATGTGATGTCGCTGTGAAGAGAGGTGGACACCAGAGTCATTCCTTTCCTCGTCTGGACCGAAGCATCTTCCAGCCGTAAGCCCCAGTACTCGTTTTAAGAACATATACCTGTTGTTGAACTACTTACCCTGCTGTGCAGATTATGTGATGTCGCTGTGAAGAGAGGTGGGACACCAGAGTCATTCCTTTCCTCGTCTGGACCGAAGCATCTTCCAGCCGTAAGCCCCAGCACTCGTTCAAAGAACATATACCTGTTGTTGAACTACTTACCCTGCTGTGCAGATTATGTGATGTCGCCGTGAGAGAGAGGTGGACACCAGAGTTATTCCTTTCCTCGTCTGGACCGAAGCATCTCCCAGCCGTAAGCCCCAGCACTCGTTTTAAGAACATATACCTGTTGTTGAACTACTTACTCTGCTGTGCAGATTGAAGGAGCCTCCTGGCCGAGCGCCGTATGTGATGTCGCTGTGAAGAGAGGTGGACACCAGAGTTATTCCTTTTCTCGTCTGGATCGAAGCATCTCCCAGTCGTAAGCCCCCTCATTCATTCCAAGAACATATACCTGTTGTTGAACTACTTACTCTGCTGTGCAGATTGAAGGAACCTCCTGGCCCACACCGTATGTGATGTCACTGTGAAAAGAGGTGGACATAAGAAATATTCCTTGCATCGTCTTGACTAAAGCAGCTACAAGTCTACTTACCAGGATACTCCCCCACTCAGTGGACGGGTGGCCGACTCCTTTCCCTGACCGGCCACGCACAGGCACGAGCTGCCGAAGGGAACTCCACGCCCTCCCGGCATCCGCGGTCCAATCCCGTTCTGGTTGGGAGACACAGAATTAACACTGAGACTTTTAATTGATTTTAACAAAATAAACCTTGTAAACTTTTATACTCTCGTCTGTCTGGTTTTCCTGGTACGCTCCTCGAGGTGGTCCTGGGTTTCAGAAGTGGGTGCAGTCCGGCTTGACCCCCCCCGACCTGTGACAGTTACTCTAAATGTTTTAATTTCATTATTTATTTCATCATAAATTATCATTATTATTATTACAAAATAACACGGGTGGTGGATTTCATTAGAGTTCTCATCGGTATCCTTATTAGTGTTTTCTTTCTCCTTTTACTCTGGATGAGGGAAAGGAGGGTTGTATGGAATTACTTTTGTGCCAATAATAATGAACATAATTATTCAAGAAACTGATGAAAATATCAATTAAAACTCAAAAAGAATAAATCGCGGGCACATTTTTTTACTTCGTTCTTACAAATGTGCTTCCAGAGTTTTCGTTCGCAGTTCTGACACATATCTCTCGTGGGGGCGTGGCTAGTAGCAGTGTGTTCTCATTGACTACTGAGTTTTTGATTGACAGCTTCTTGACCTGGAAGTGAAGACGTCAGTGTTGTGTTTACATGTGTGGATGTGAGCGTCTGTAAGCGCAGCTTTCTATTTCATTTGAGTTATATTAAGTTTGTATCTGTATTTATTTGCTGGTACACTATATATTGAGATGATTTCTCATAGAAGGAATAGTACAGACGAATGATATCATTATCATTAGTCAAGTCAAGTCATCTTTATTTATATAGCGCTTTTTACAATACAGATTGTATCAAAGCAGCTTCACAGTGATAACATGAAAATATACAAAAAATAATTTTATCATCGTCCACCTTTAAGGCAGATCTATAATATTGTTGAATATTAAATGTCCCCAGAAGGTAAGGCAACAGCGGCAAGGAACCAAAACTCCATCAGGTGACAGAATGGAGAAAAAAACCTTGGGAGAACCCAGGCTCAGTCGGGGGCCAGTTCTCCTCTGGCCAATGAGTGAACAGTGTATGAAGTTCAGAATGAATCAGAGTATTTGTCCAGTTCCTGTTTGTTGAAGTCGGAGTGGAGAGGAGGAGAGACTGGTTGAGACTTCAGGTCAGCGGGCGTCGTCGTCGTGTCTTGGCGCTGGTCCTTCATCAGATCTGGATACGGCCTGGTTCCGGTGGACAGCAGTAAACCTCGGGATAGACAGAGAGACTAATATTAGCGTAGACGCCATCCTTCTTATGATGTACCAAGTACATCAGGATTACGGGAAGTGTTCCCGGTCCCGGCTGTTCTAAACTATGCAGCCTAATTATATAAGTCTATAATGTGTTATGTGTATGCTAGGCCGAAGAGATGTGTTTTTAGTCTAGATTTGAACTGACAGAGTGTGTCTGCTTCCCGGACAATGGTAGGAAGACTGTTCCAAAGTTTTGGTGCTAAGTAGGAAAAGGATCTACCGCCAGCAGTCGATTTTGATATTCTAGGTATTATTAACTGACCGGAATTTTGAGATCGCAGTAGACGTGAAGGACTATAATGCGTTAAGAGCTCGCTCAAGTACTGCGGAGCTAAACCATTTAGTGCTTTGTAAGTGATCAGCAATATTTTAAAATTTATACGATGTTTAATAGGCAGCCAATGCAGTGTTGACAGAACGGGGCTAATATGGTCATACTTCCTGGTTCTAGTAAGAACTCGAGCTGCTGCGTTTTGAACTAGCTGTAGTTTGTTTATTAAGCGTGCAGGGCAACCACCCAGTAGAGCATTACAATAATCTAGCCTTGAGGTCATAAACGCATTAACTAATTGTTCTGCATTATTTATTGAGAGCATATGACGTAATTTAGATATATTTTTAAGATGGAAGAAAGCGGTTTTACAGATACTAGACACATGACTTTCAAATGAAAGATTGGTATCAAAGAGCACACCCAGGTTCCTAACCGACGACGAAGACTTAACAGAGCAGCCATCAAGTGTTAGACAGTACTCTAGGTTATTACGTGTGGAAGTTTTTTGTCCAATAATTAGAATCTCTGTTTTTTCTGAATTTTATATAGTCGCTTTTTATATCAGCTATGCATTCCGTTAATTTTGTGAATTTGTAGGTTTCGTTAGGTTTTGAAGAAATATACAGCTGAGTATCGTCGGCATAACAGTGAAAGCTAATTCCATGTTTCCTAATGATATCTCCTAATTTTAGCATATACAGAGTGAACAGCAGCGGTCCTAGTACTGAGCCTTGTGGTACGCCATACTGAACTTGTGATTGATAAGACATCTCTTCATTTACAAACTGATAACGGTCAGATAAGTATGATTTAAACCATGCTAGTGCAATTCCACTAATGCCAAAATAATGTTCGAGTCTATTTAAAAGGATGTTGTGGTCAATGGTGTCAAATGCAGCACTAAGATCCAGTAATACTAATAGAGAGATAAAACCACGATCGGATGATAAGAGCAAATCATTTGTGACTCTAACGAGAGCTGTCTCGGTACTATGGTACGGTCTAAATCCGGACTGAAAATCCTCGCAGATATCATTTCTTTCAAGAAAAGAACACAGTTGTGAGGATACTGCTTTTTCTAATATCTTTGACAGAAATGGCAGATTAGAGTCAATTGTAATTGACTAGTTTTGTAGGATCAAGTTGCTGTTTTTTAACAAGCGGTTTAATCATAGCTAGCTTAAAGGTTTTTGGTACGTATCCTAGAGACAAAGATGAATTAATGATATTAAGAAGAGGATCTATGACATCTGGAAGCATCTCTTTCAGCAGCTTAGTCGGTATAGGGTCTAACATGCACGTTGTCGATTTAGATGATTTGACGAGTTTGCAAAATTCTTCCTCAGCTATAGCAATGAATGAATCAAATTTTCCCTCAGGGAGACTACAATGCACTTCCTGATGCGATACTGTATTAGACGGTTGCATAGTTATAATTTTGTCCCTGATATTATCGATCTTATAAGTGAAGAAGTTCATAAAGTCATTACTGCTGTGTTGCTTGGAAACTTCTGAGCTTGAAGCTTTCTTTTTCGTTAGTTTAGCCACTGTTTCAAATAAATACCTAGGATTATTTTTATTTTCTTCTAATAGGGTTGAAAAATAAGCAGATCTAGCAGCTTTTAAAGCCTCTCTGTAAGCAATCGAGCTCTCCTTCCATGAAATCCGAAACACTTCTAGTTTTGTTTTCTTCCAGTTGCGCTCCATTTTTCTGGCTGCTCTCTTAAGGGCCTGAGTGTGCTCGTTGTGCCACGGCGTTGGACTATGTTCTTTAATCTTCTTTAAGCGCAGCGGAGCAACTGTGTCTAAAGTGCTGGAAAAGAGAGAGTTAAAAGTTTCTGTTGCAATATTAAGTTCTTCTAAGCTATCCGGGATGCTGAGATGATGAAACTGATTAGGGAGATTATTGATAAAGCAATCTTTAGTGGCAGAAGTGATCGGTCTAACATATTTATAACACGGAGTCGGCTTTGCAGCCTTGGCTAAATGTAATTTAAACAAGACTAGATAATGATCTGAGATGTCATCGCTCTGCTGCAGTATTTCAACGGAATCAACATCTATTCCATGTGATAGTATTAGATCTAGAGTATGATTACGACAATGAGTCGGTCCTGACACGTGTTGTCTAACTCCAATTGAGTTTATAATGTCTTTAAATGCCAATCCCAATGCATCTTTTTCATTATCTATGTGTATATTAAAGTCACCAACAATTAGTACTTTATCTGCAGCCAATACTAATTCTGATAGAAAGTCCGCAAATTCTTTTATAAAGTCTGTATGGTGCCCTGGGGGCCTGTATACAGTAGCCAGCAGAATTTTCAAACGTGATTTATCGTTTACACTATATATTTTTACATTAAGCACCAACACTTCAAAAGAATTATATTTACAACTAGATTTCTTAGTGGTTTTGGAAATATTACTATAAATTACAGCAACACCTCCTCCTTTGCGTTTCAGACGAGGTTCATGTTTATAACCGTAATCTTGTGGGGTTGACTCATTTAAAGCAATGTAATCGTTTGGTTTTAGCCAGGTTTCTGTTAAACACAGCACATCTAGGTTATAATCTGTAATAATATCATTAACTATTAGCGCTTTTGAAGTAAGAGATCGAATATTCAGCAACCCAAGCTTTATATGTCACGAACACACACACAGGAAAAGATAGATCCACTTGCAGTATTTTATTAAAGGGTAAATCCGTACTCACAACCAGTCCAGGCAGGGGTCAAAACCATATAAGCAATCCACATACAATGACAAAACAAGAAACAGGCAGCAACAAGAACGGAAGTGTGGGGACATTAAACAAGGACTCCGTGACACATACTAAAACAGACAGGGTTATATACACAGGGAAATGACAATGCTAATGGGGAATTGGCTGAGTGCAATGATTAGTGACAAGGGACAGCTGAGTGTAATGAGAAGACAAGGATCGTGGGAAATGTAGTTCAATAGTGTGATGGACACCGTGGGGAAGGAGGACATCTAGTGGTGACCCAAGGAACATAAACCAGACACTGTGACATAACCCCCCCTCTACGGAGCGGCTACCAGACGCTCCAAGACCACAAGAAACAAACAAAACAAGAGTCCAGGCGGGAGGTGGAAAGGTGGAGGATCAGGGGGTGGGATGGGGGAGCCAGGTCCGTGGAGGGGAACAGGAACAAGGGGGAACGGCTTAAGCGGCGGCCAGGGCAAAACAGACAGTCCATCGGGCGGCCAGGGCGAAGCAGACAGTCCATCGGGTGGCCAGGGCGGGAGACGACCCCTCGGGCGGCCACGGCGGTGAAGACCCCTCGAGCGACGACCAGGATGAAGACGACCCCTTGGATGGCCACGGCGGTGAAGACTCCTCGGGCGGCCACGGCGGAGACGACCAGGGTGAAGACGACCACTCGGGCGGCCACGGCGGAGACGACCAGGGTGAAGACGACCACTCGGGCGGCCACGGCGGAGACGACCAGGGTGAAGACGACCACTCGGGCGGCCATGGCGGTGAAGACCAAGGAGGGACAGGAACAGGAACAGACGCCACCGGCTCAGGAACTGCAACAGACGCCACCGGCTCAGGAACTGCAACAGACGCCACCGGCTCAGGAACTGCAACAGACGCCACCGGCTCAGGAACTGCAACAGACGCCACCGGCTCAGGAACTGCAACAGACGCCACCGGCTCAGGAACTGCAACAGACGCCACCGGCTCAGGAACTGCAACAGACGCCACCGGCTCAGGAACTGCAACAGACGCCACCGGCTCAGGAACTGCAACAGACGCCACCGGCTCAGGAACAGGAACAGACGCCACCGGCTCAGGAACTGCAACAGACGCCACCGGCTCAGGAACTGCAACAGACGCCACCGGCTCAGGAACTGCAACAGACGCCACCGGCTCAGGAACTGCAACAGACGCCACCGGCTCAGGAACTGCAACAGACGCCACCGGCTCAGGAACTGCAACAGACGCCACCGGCTCAGGAACTGCAACAGACGCCACCGGCTCAGGAACTGCAACAGACGCCACCGGCTCAGGAACTGCAACAGACGCCACCGGCTCAGGAACTGCAACAGACGCCACCGGCTCAGGAACTGCAACAGACGCCACCGGCTCAGGAACTGCAACAGACGCCACCGGCTCAGGAACTGCAACAGACGCCACCGGCTCAGGAACTGCAACAGACGCCACCGGCTCAGGAACTGCAACAGACGCCACCGGCTCAGGAACTGCAACAGGCGCCACCGGCTCAGGAACTGCAACAGCAACAGACAGCGGCTCAGACACCGGCTCAGGAACCAGGGCGAGCAACTGGGACGGGGCCGGCAGGGCGAGCAGCTCGGGCGGGGCCGGCAGGGCGAGCAGCTCGGGCGGGGCCGGCAGGGCGAGCAGCTCGGGCGGGGCCGGCAGGGCGAGCAGCTCGGGCGGGGCCGGCAGGGCGAGCAGCTCGGGCGGGGCCGGCAGGGCGAGCAGCTCGGGCGGGGGCCGGCAGGGCGAGCAGCTCGGGCGGGGCCGGCAGGGCGAGCAGCTCGGGCGGGGCCGGCGTGACGTGATGCTGGGTCGGGGCCGGCAGGGCGAGCAGCTCTGGCGACGCGGCAGGGATGGCAGTTACCTCCGGGCTGGTCTCTGGGTTAGCAACCACCAGACAACCCGATGAAGAGGCTCTTCTCCTCCTCCGTCTCCGGACCACCGAAATCGGAACCACCAGACCCGACTCAGGAACAGCAGACACTGGCTCCGACTCAGGAACAGCAGACACTGGCTCCGACTCAGGAACAGCAGACACTGGCTCCGACTCAGGAACAGCAGACACTGGCTCCGACTCAGGAACAGCAGACACTGGCTCCGACTCAGGAACAGCAGACACTGGCTCCGACTCAGGAACAGCAGACACTGGCTCCGACTCAGGAACAGCAGACACTGGCTCCGACTCAGGAACAGCAGACACTGGCTCCGACTCAGGAACAGCAGACACTGGCTCCGACTCAGGAACAGCAGACACTGGCTCCGACTCAGGAACAGCAGACACTGGCATGTCCAGGATCCGAGCCAGACGCTCCAAATAGTCCATCATTCCCTGGGCGGTCCCACAAATGGTCTTCCCTAAATCTGTCTCACACTGGGCCGACGGGACGTGAACGGTCTCTGACTGGGCAGACGGGACGCGAACGTCCTCTGACTGGGCAGGCGGAACGTGCATGGCCTCTGACTGTGCAGACGAGACGCGAACGGTCTCTGACTGGGCAGGCGGAACGTGCATGGTCTCTGACTGGGCAGACGGGACGTGACCGGTCTCTGACTAGACCGGTGCAGATCTCCTCCTCCGTCTCCGGACCACCGGATTCGGAACTACCGGACTCGGGACCACCGGACTCGGGACCACCGGAACAGGAACCACCAGACTCGGGACCACCGGAACAGGGACCACCGGGCTCGGGGCGGCGTCGGCATAGCGAAGGTCTGGTACATCCCTCTGGTTCCGATGATGAAGGTAGCTGGTAAACCCCCAAAAATCCAGGATTTCCAGCCCCTTCATCTCCCAGCCAGGCAATGGGTCATCCAGACAGACATTGAAGAGTTCCTTCAATGCTGAGTCATTGTAGCCCAAACCTCTAGACAGGGTCCAAAAACTTTGAGCCAGACAACCCACCGTCTGACCCTGCTGGCGTAGGTCCATTAGGTTTTGGACCCGTCCCCTCCTCTCCTCCTTCGTCTTAGGGGGAAGGATACGAAACCCCATACTGCTGGATCTTTAATTGACGGAGTCCTTCTGTCACGAACACACACACAGGAAAAGATAGATCCACTTGCAGTATTTTATTAAAGGGTAAATCCGTACTCACAACCAGTCCAGGCAGGGGTCAAAACCATATAAGCAATCCACATACAATGACAAAACAAGAAACAGGCAGCAACAAGAACGGAAGTGTGGGGACATTAAACAAGGACTCCGTGACACATATTAAAACAGACAGGGTTATATACACAGGGAAATGACAATGCTAATGGGGAATTGGCTGAGTGCAATGATTAGTGACAAGGGACAGCTGAGTGTAATGAGAAGACAAGGATCGTGGGAAATGTAGTTCAATAGTGTGATGGACACCGTGGGGAAGGAGGACATCTAGTGGTGACCCAAGGAACATAAACCAGACACTGTGACATTATAATTTGCTCATTTGTATTATATCTGTTTTTTATTTGTTGAAGATCAATTAAATTTTTAACCTTAGATGGATTTGAACGTATTTTGGATTTCCAAGTTCGGGGAACAGACACAGTCTCTATATGATGATATCTAGGTGAAAGAGGCTCTATGTGATGGGATTTATCTGACCTTGGTGACGTGAGGCCGCTAGCAGACGGTCGGTTAAGCCAGTCTGTCTGCTTCCTGACCTGAGGCCCAGATTGTCATGTTTTATCTCTAAGACTATGAGCCAAATTACTAGAGAGAAGAGCAGCACCATCCCAGGAGGGATGAATACTATCTCTTTTCAACAGGTCAGGTCTGCCCCAAAAACTTTTCCAATTGTCTATGAATTCTATATTATTTCGTGGACACCACCCAGACAGCCAGCCATTGAGTGAACACAATCTACTAACTATCTCATCACTCCGGCGAACAGGAAGGGGGGCCAGAGCAAATTACAGTGCTTGACATCGTCCTTGCAAGTTCACACACCTCTTTAATATTAATTTTGGTGATCTCCGACTGGCGGAGTCGAACATCATTAGTGCCGACGTGAATAATAATCTTAGAGAATTTACGTTTAGCATTAGCCAGCACTTTCAAATTTGCTTTGATGTCAGGCGCTCTGGCTCCCGGCAAACATATGACTATGGTGGCTGGTGTCTCTATTTTCACGTTCCGTGTAATAGAATCGTCAATAACTAGGGCACAATCAGAATAATTCTCAGTGGGTGTTTCACTGAGCGGGGCAAATCGATTTGTTATCGGAACGGAAAAGTGGTTTTTTGATCCGCGACTAGAGCGATCTCTCACTGTCACCCATCTGCCCTGCTGCACGGACTCTACTTCAGCCGGAACCGACTCATGTAAAGAATTAACTTGGCTAGGCGCATCCAAAATAGTATCTAAAGCTCTAGCACTCTTCTTACTATTCTCGATTAAAGTTTGGATGCGTGTCTCTAGTTCTGAAATCTTCTCCGTCAGCCTGACTGTCTCCTTGCATTTATCACATATAAATCCTATATTGCTATGGTAAACATGTGACATGAAGTGCAGGTGACAATAACAGGAGAAGACATTACTCACCGTGTTTGTTGACTGATTCTTACTCACCTGGGCTTTTATGAACTCAAAGGCGCGGGCGCGCAAGAGAAAAATAAATAACTGAGCGCACGGGTGGTGCGTTAAAAGGCTAGCGAGTTAGCGTGGTGTGCTGACAATAACGGAAGCTAGCAATGCCAGGTTAATCTGAGATGTTGAGTAAGCTGTATTTAGTAGTATAAACAACTAGAATTTATAATAAATGATGGTTCAAAACAGAAAGAAATACGAAGCTAATACGAGGCTTAGACGCAGCAAACAAACTCACAGCAGCAGCAGTCACAGCGAGGCAGACAGGAGCAATCGATCTCAGGAGCATCCCTTTAGTCATCGTCGCTATCAGGATACTGGATACTCGTGGTAAGTCTTTTTCTTTTTTATATACTAAAATACAGTACTTGCTTTTTCAGGTGGTGAGGCATTTTAGAGCTCAGTGAGCCCATAACATTATACAGTGTTATCTTGATTTAACTGTTAGCCCAATCATTACATGACTTGTTTATCTACATATTACAGTCTTCGATTAGATCATATTTGCTTCGATTAGATCATATTTCCCCTCAGCCACACCAAACAACATTGGGCTAGAGTACTGTACAGTATCTGTACTGTGTAGCCTACAGTACAAAAATGACTGTATCAGACAATGACCGATGGCATTGGACCAGAACGCTGTCAAACACTGCCTGATTAAACTTTGGGCAATGTAAAGCCTTTTTTACCATGCCAATAAAGCTATTTAAACCTGAATTTATCCATTTCTGATTAATTTGTGATCCAGAGTTTTTGAAAGAGGAGAGACACGACTTGACACAGACCACGTCTCTGTTCATGATATGTAAACACTCAATTATTTTGAAGTATCGCCCTGGTCGCAATATTTATTCTTATTACGTTTGTGTGATAAAGATAACTGATAAAGCTATTATATGTAGCTAGTATGAGTAATAAAATGCTTTTCCTGTGTCCATATCTGACTAATAATAATGCAAAAATTAGCACTCAAATTAACTCTTAAATTACTCTTTAATAATAAATATATGTCCCAAATTCAAAACCTAATACATGCAAGTAATTATGACTGAAAACATCCAGCAACTAGAGAATACACAGCCATGTATTACATGTTGGACATTGGACATTGTTTTTCTGATCGATTGCTCCTGTCTGCCTCGCTGTGACTGCTGCTGCTGTGAGTTTGTTTGCTGCGTCTAAGCCTCGTATTAGCTTCGTATTTCTTTCTGTTTTGAACCATCATTTATTCACGCAAAGGAGGAGGTGTTGCTGTAATTTATAGTAATATTTTCAAAACCACTAAGAAATCTAGTTGTAAATATAATTATTTTGAAGTATTGGTGCTTAATGTAAAAATATATAGTGTAAACGATAAATCACGTTTGAAAATTCTGCTGGCTACTGTATACAGGCCCCCAGGGCACCATACAGACTTTATAAAAGAATTTGCGGACTTTCTATCAGAATTAGTATTGGCTGCAGATAAAGTACTAATTGTTGGTGACTTTAATATACACATAGATAATGAAAAAGATGCATTGGGATTGGCATTTAAAGACATTATAAACTCAATTGGAGTTAGACAACACGTGTCAGGACCGACTCATTGTCGTAATCATACTCTAGATCTAATACTATCACATGGAATAGATGTTGATGCCGTTGAAATACTGCAACAGAGCGATGACATCTCAGATCACTATCTAGTCTCGTGTAAATTACATTTAGCCAAGGCTGCAAAGCCGACTCCGTGTTATAAATATGTTAGACCGATCACTTCTGCCACTAAAGATTGCTTTATCAATAATCTCCCTAATCAGTTTCATCATCTCAGCATCCCGGATAGCTTAGAAGAACTTGATATTGCAACAGAAACTTTTAACTCTCTCTTTTCCAGCACTTTAGACACAGTTGCTCCGCTGCGCTTAAAGAAGATTAAAGAACATAGCCCAACGCCGTGGCACAACGAGCACACTCAGGCCCTTAAGAGAGCAGCCAGAAAAATGGAGCGCAACTGGAAGAAAACAAAACTAGAGGTGTTTCGGATTTCATGGAAGGAGAGCTCGATTGCTTACAGAGAGGCTTTAAAAGCTGCTAGATCTGCTTATTTTTCAACCCTATTAGAAGAAAATAAACATAATCCTAGGTATTTATTTGAAACAGTGGCTAAACTAACGAAAAAGAAAGCTTCAAGCCCAGAAGTTTCCAAGCAACACAGCAGTAATGACTTTATGAACTTCTTCACTTATAAGATCGATAATATCAGGGACAAAATTATAACTATGCAACCGTCTAATACAGTATCGCATCAGGAAGTGCATTGTAGTCTCCCTGAGGGAAAATTTGATTCATTCATTGCTATAGGAGAGGAAGAATTTTGCAAACTCATCAAATCATCTAAATCGACAACGTGCATGTTAGACCCTATACCGACTAAGCTACTGAAAGAGATGCTTCCAGATGTCATAGATCCTCTTCTTAATATCATTAATTCATCTTTGTCTCTAGGATACGTACCAAAAACCTTTAAGCTAGCTATGATTAAACCGCTTGTTAAAAAACAGCAACTTGATCCTACAAAACTAGTCAATTACAGGCCGATCTCTAATCTGCCATTTCTGTCAAAGATATTAGAAAAAGCAGTATCCTCACAACTGTGTTCTTTTCTTGAAAGAAATGATATCTGCGAGGATTTTCATTCCGGATTTAGACCGTACCATAGTATCGAGACCGTACCATTCTGTCCGTATATAGGAGTGTCGCTATGGATGTGCGTTCTCTCTGCGTCATTGGAGCGAGACACCGTGTTTCCGGCGGGATGCGTGAATGTTTGTATGGTTGGACAGGGGAACTTTGTGGGATTGCCGTCGATTGATGCGTGTTTAATACACAGCAGTTTCGGTGCCGTGTGAATCGTACTACAGGGTTTAATTAAACTGCACCGTATGAGTTTGTCTGTTCTATTTGAACCGAAAGACGAGCATCATTAACTCAGTTTCAGCTCGCGTGTCGACACGCTGTGCTTGATCCTTCGTCTATTTTTGTTTGTTCGTGGTGTTGAACGCGCTCCATCAGCTGGACCGATGATCGTAGGCCGTTGGGTGTCGGGTGACCGGACGCGGCACCTCGATTCGATGAGCCAACTGATGTGGTGAACTCTTTTAAAATTGTGTCGTAGATTGCCTGTTGTTTCGTTTAATGTTTTTTTGATAATTGGTTTACTGTGTTTCGTGTTATTTTTTCTTATTTTCTTCTCTCTTCAGAATTGGGGCAGCCAGTTGCAGAAGATTAGCGTCTCTTCCTGATTGTGGTGGTGGGTTCTTTTGCCTGAGTGCCGTGCTCACAGTGAGGTGTGGCGTGAGTGTGCAGTGAGTGTGCCACGTATGATTGCTGTATCAATTCTGCAAAGGAGAGCCAGTGCCCCATTATGAAGTGAGCGTCTGTGTGTCATTTTTGGTGTAGAGTCTTTTGAGTTGTTGTCGTCGTGTTAAATAAAATGTGATAGTGATATTTCTTATTAATGAGAAAATAAAGTTTTTCTATTGTTTTATACTCAACCCATGTCTGATACCTGACTCTGATATAACGAACCTCTGAGCCTTGCTCTTGAAAAAAAAGTATTTTTCCCGGAAAGAGGCCCCGGGGTGGCGTAGTCGGTAACTTTCCTAAATCTTTAGTGTACCTCTAGTCAAAGCCGCCACATATGTATTCTGTATTTAGAATTGTGCATTTTGTATAGTAATGTATATCATGATAACACTGTGCATTAGATGTGTAGTATGCAGGTAATGTTTTGTGGATTCTGGTCTTTCCTGTCACAACATTATTGTCATGATTGAAGGCGAGGAAGCAAGCGCGAGTGCAATCAACTCTTTATTAATACAATAACAGAGAACAGGAATCAGGTGAAGATGAGTGGCGCAGGGATCTCGATGGCCAACCGGGGGCCGGGGCTGGCGGATAAATCATAGAACGAAAAACGGGTTTTACTTTAGACACATGAAAGACGGGATGAATCCTCCTGTACGCTGGAGGAAGGTTGAGGCGGACTGCCACTGGACTAATATATTGGTGACAGTGAACGGGCCAATGAATTTGGGAGCAAGTTTATTAGAGACGGAGCGGAGAGGAATGTTCTTGGTTGAAAGTCACACTTTTTGACCAACGACGTATACGGGAGCCTTACACCGGTGGCGATCGGCTCTAGCCTTTGTGCGCGCCCCCACTAGGAGTAGAGTCTCACGGGCTCTAGTCCAAGTGCGGTGACACCTCTGGACGAAGGCGTGAGCGGAGGGGACCGCGACCTCGGATTCCAGACTGGGAAAAATTGGTGGCTGGTAACCTAAACTACACTCAAACAGAGATAGGCCCGTGGATGACACTGGTAACGTGTTGTGGGCGTACACCACTATTGACAGTTGTTGGCTCCATGAGGAAGGATTCTTGGAAACCAAACATCGGAACATTCTCTTTGGCCATTGCTCTGGGGATGAAACCCTGAGGACAGACTGACAGTCGCTCCCAGCAACTTACAAAATTCTCGCCAAAATTTGAACACAAACTGTCGAAGACCACTGTCGAAGACCACGTCCATCGGGAGGCCATGTAAAGCGAAAGACGTGGTCTACGACGGTCAACGCTGTCTCCTTGGCTGAGGGTAATTTGGGCAAGGGGATGAAATAAGCCGCCTTCGAGAACTGGTCCACCACGGTCAAAACTACCGTGTTGCCCTAAAAGGGCAGTGTTAAAATCTAGTGTAGGGTTAGGGTTAGTACAGTCTGGTGTAAAGACTCTCCACATCCAAAGAAAACAAAAATGCCCCTGGTGGCAATCTCAGACCCCTTACTTTCTCCAAGAAATCATAGGTGTCCTTAATATAACTAGAGTGTTTAGTCGACAAGGGATTCAGGTAAAAAAATCAATAAATCCTGCAATCCTATGGCTTTCACTGCCACAATCTGACACTATTGGACGTCCCGGGGGCACGAAGGGATTAGGCCATTTCTCCCTAGGCTTGTGAACTTTCGGCAATAAATAAAACCGTCTGGGTCTAGGTGCAATTTCTCCCAGAAGGTAATTTGCCTGTTGCCTGCAGATAAAACCTGTCTTCTCTAAGGTACCCACTATCCCTTCGATGCGAGGCACTGATTCCAAGAAAATGGGGGCCGTTAACTTGGATTTAAAGGAACTGTCCGTCAGCTGTCTTTGTCCTTCCTGCACATAACGTGCTCTAGCCATAACGACCACTGTGCTTCCCTTATCTGCCGGTTTAATAACAATGTCACGCCTGGGGGTCAGCTCCCCTAGAGCTTTGATCTCCTCTGGGGGCAAATTCTGTCCCGGAGCCCGTGCCCCCAATGAGGCCGTCTGGACCCCCCTTCACATTTCTGTCAAAGAAATCCCATACCTCCCCTGGTAACTGCTGGGGCCTGGGCACCCAGCCCGATCTCTCGCAGAAAGGCCAAATTTGAATATCTCCCTCATCCCTAGGGCCAAAAAACACTGCTCTGTATTTTGGCATGAAATTGACCCAGATCCACCAGAAGGGACCCCTTATCAGCATTTTTCATTAAATGAGAAGGGATAAAGGATAAACCCCTGTCCAATAAGTTAACCTGTGCCGGTGTCAATTAAAAATGCTGGGACAAATTAATTACTGAATGCCTTTAATTTGTATTTTCAAAAAACTCAAAATTATACTCGGGGCCCTGGCGGAACGGCCCCTTTAGGCTTTTAAATAACTCTGCCAATGCTGTAATATTGCCCGCGCCGTCCCTGGCGTCCAGTGCAGCTTGTCCTCTCCCACCTTGAACTGTTCCCCGGGAGAAGGGGAATGCTGCATCCTGTCTCCCGAAATTCACCTGACTCTTTAGATTGGCCTTTTGGTTGTCCGAGAGAGCCTGATCGAAATTGATCAGAGGGACGTAAAGATTTGCCCCCGGGAATGTCCCCTTTGCTGCTTTGATTAGCCTTTCCAGGATCTTCGGGTTGCTATTGATGCGGTCATTTAACCCTAATGCGAGGACTACCTGTTCGGGGACTTCCGTTGGTTTGGTCCTGTGTTTGAGGACCGTATAGCCATCGACCATTGTAGCCCCTGGGAAACTGTGCAACTCCAAATCCCGAGCCTCCGTTTTGGGCAGCCGCTTGAGGTTTGAATCCCCCAAAAATAAAATGGGGTTAACTGGGGCTAAAGACCAATTCTCGGCCTTCTGTCTGCCCTCGTGAAAAACACGGAGGCTCTCTTTTGAAACCTCCTCTGTTCCAGAGGGCCCTCCTTCCTTGCCCGCTTCCATTTCTGTTCCCTGAGGAACCGATGGCCCTGCCTGGTTTCTTGCTTGCTCCTCCTCATCCACCAAGAGCCACTCCAAGGCATCTTCCCCCATCTCTACCATCTGCGGACTCCCCTCCAACCTTTGCCCCTGAGGTGGACATGGAGTCAGGGCGGGCAGGGCCACCACTGCCCTACTCCTACTCGGGCGGCCTGGGCCTTCTTCGCCTGTGCCCTCCCGGCCCTCCTCCACCTCCACGGTGTAGTGGAATAGTTTCAGGAACGAGTGGAGTGCCCTAACCAAGATCTTAAACTCTGGATCTCCTTCCGCCTTCCTTGTCTCCGTTCTGGCACCACCGGACCTGTTCTCTTGTCTTCTCCTGCTTTCCGTCTCAACATTCCTCCATCCTCCTCTTCGTTCCTCCGCCTCTCTCCTCCTTCTCCAACCCTGAGCATTTGTTCATCCTCTCCTTCCAACATTGGACTCCCTCCTCTCCTCTCTTCTTCCACTCCTCTCCGTCCTCTCTGCTCTCCCTTCTTCCACATATCTCCTTTCTGTTCCTCGTATATTACTTCCTCTTCCACCCCTCCTTTCATTAGCATTTCTTCTTTCATTTGGTCCAACATCTCTCCTTTCCCCGCTTTCTCTTCTTTCCTTCACATTCCTCCTTTCATTTGGTCGCCTCTCTTTCCTTTCACTCCTTCCTCTCGCTGTCATTCCTCTTCTCCATTGACTTTCCCTGTCTCCGTACTTCTCTCCTATCCATGCTTTTGATTTTTCTTAAGAAAAAAAGCAGGATAATAAAGTGTGACTACACCTTCTAACTCTTCACTCTATATATATATGCGTCATCCTCAACTGGGTCACAAACCAGCATTCCCAATATCCCTCAACTAGATACACCCCGGTAAGTCATGTCCGATGGCTCTGGCAAGGTTAGGTTTTTTGAGGATATTACAACAGCACTTCCCTGTGGTGATGAGCAGAGTTCACAAATCACTCCGCAGAAATAGCAGTGCTTCGCCTTCTGACAATATGTTTCCATTATGTATACGGTTAGAAGATGGCTGTGTTTCATGTGACCTTGTTACACACTGTGACTATACAAATCACAACATGTAAATAGGAAAATGTTGGCGTTATTTTGTCACTTATGGCGCTTTTCCACTGCATGGTACGGCTCGGTTCGGCTTGGTACAGTTCTACTCGGCGCGGAGCGGTTCGGCTCGCTTCGCTTCTCCACTGCGTGGTACGACTCGACTCGGTACGGCACGGTTCGGTTCGCTTTAGCTTGGTTGCTTTTCCACTGCAGTTAGTACCGCTTCAAAGTGGGTGGGACTGATCGTTAATAGTTGTAGGTCCGGTGGTAGCCGTGTGCGGCTAAGAGCTGTGCTACTTCCGCAGCGCTCCTCGGCAACCAACGAGAGGAATGTCTGCACCTCGTCCACTGACCACGATTCAGCCATTTCTTGTTTGATTTTTTTTTTACTTTTTTTGTCAAGTAAATACTCTAAAAACAGGTGCTACCGCAGTGGCTGTTGTCTGGCTATTTTATATCTAGCGGGTTTAGTGTCTCGTGTCGCAAATACAATGACGCTGAAGTGACGATTCTGTCTGACCAATCAGTGATCTGCAGTGTTTTCACGTCACATTATAGTATCGGTACGGTACGCTTGGAACCTCAACAGAGGTGGTACCATTTAAAGCGAGCCGAAGCGAGCCGTACCATACCGTACCATGCAGTGGAAATGCGCCATAAGTGAGCCGTACCGAACTGAACCGTACCGTACCATGCAGTGGAAAAGCGCCAAAGCGTGCCGTGCCGTACCGTACCGTACCATGCAGTGGAAAAGCGCCATTATTGGGAGGAGTATGCTAGCTGGAGCCGTTTATCTCCAGTCTTTGTGCTAAGCTAGGCTAGCAGTGGGTGCGTCAGACAGAGTTATGGCATGCACAAAGATGAAAAGTATATATTTATAACTTTTAATATTATACGCAGTATGCCACACCCATTGGAACTTCATCAATAGGCCACACATGTACTGAACATCTCTGAAGTACACAAACCCTGGCACAGAACGTATGCCAGGGCAAATTATGGGAGAGTAGGTTACTATAGCTACTTGCTTAACCTGAAAGTTACCTTTGTTTTTGGAACCAAAAGTTAAAGGAACACTTCACCTCTGGAAAGATGAATGTGTATTTAAAATGGGTCATTTATGTAGAAGAAATGTGAAATTATTTTTGAATTTGGAGCCTTCTAGACTGAGAAAAGCCAGAAAATTTATTTTTGGCTTATGGGGATGAAAGACAACAACTCCCAGAATGCACTTGCTTCGCTGCCCTAGGAGGCCACGCCTACCGGTAAGAGATCACAGTAAACAACAAGGCTATGCTACTAGTAAGTCTCCGTGAGTCTGCCCAGTATTTTGATGTCGCCCAAAATGTCCAGGATTCGGCTTTTGCGTTCTACAGTCGCCATTCCTCATGTTTACTGTGACGAGCAGGAACGAGACTGACGGCCGCGGAGAACGATGCGAGCCCGGTGGCGTGATTACTGATGAGCGGCGCCGGCGCCTGTGAGACGCACCGGTCTCGTATCTCTCACGGAGGAGCGGGAATTTTCCTAGCAATGTTTAAAACGCACATCAAACGATCACTTGTTTAGCGTTCATGTAAACACTACATTCAGATTCACCAATCGGGATGAATTCAGTTAGATAGAAACAAAAGGTGTGCATGTAAACAATGAATGCGACTGCAGAAAGCAAAAGCCGAATCCCGGACAATTTGGACCATCTCGACGGCCGGACATGTCCGGGAAAAAAGAGGATGGTCACCGCTACTACTCAGCTTTCTCCACAGAACAAGAGCCTGTTAGCTTAGCTTCCAAATAAAGAATGGCTGACACTATATGTACATTCTGTGAGTGAGATCCCTCTATGGGCGGGCTGAAAACATGCGGAACAGCGCCTTCTACTGGATAAATGATGAGCTAGTGTTTGTAGTCTTACCCTTATTCAAAGAAATTTGACTTCCTGCTTTTTATGACGCAAAAGACGATTTTTGCGTCATAAAAAGCAGGAAGTGGAACACTTAAATCCTTATTTCTCCCATCTCAGGGGAAAATAAGGGAATAAACCTGACCATTCGAAATGTGACTGGGTTTCTAAAGATACAAAGTCTAATGCAAATGGGGTGAAGTGTTCCTTTAAGGTTATCCACTGACTTACCCTTACACTCAGGTATGGCACATAACCTGCTTTCTGGAATAATCACAAAAACAACCTAACCATAATGCAAAAAAAAAAAAAGTAACCAAATTAATAATAGGCTTAAATACACAGACAAACAAAGTAAACAATACACAGCTTGACAAGACTAACAAGACACCTGAACTGCACTAACAATTATATGAAATAACAATAAATCAAAAAAACAACAAGCAAGGAACAGAAGAAAAAAAATCTAAACTAATAACCAAATTATCCAAACACAGACAAGAACAAAACAAACTGAGAGTGTAACACCTACTTCTATCACAAACTTAAATCCATATAATGTAATCATAATCCAGGGCAGAGTAATTTGCATTTATACATATCGTCCCCTTGGAATTATAAGGTTCTATCTGCATTCTGACTGGTTTTGAGATATTGAGCTTTAAAGTTTTTGCATTCCATTCGACTGTGTAGAAAAGAACCTTTTTATTTTCTAAATAAAAAGTTCCAAAATGTACACAACTTAAAAAACAACATCACATAATGTAAATAAGTTGTCACAGAATAAGAATATGTGAATAACTCAATTTTGACAAAAATGTCAGATAGAACCTTATAATTCCAAGGGGACGATATGGCAAACACTTTTATCCAAAGCCACTTACATTGCAGAAGTAATTTATCCTACATTTAAGTATAACTACATTATAAATAAAATAAAAAATATAGCTGCAAGCAGCGATTACGGGCCCAAGCCGGTGGCACCGCCACCCCGGTGCCTTTAGTTGCACTAAAGGCACTGAGGTGGCGGTGCCACCGGCTTGGGCCCTCCATCGCTGCTTGCAGCTATATTTATTTATATATATATATATATAATATATATAAACCCGCCACCCCGGTGCCTTTAGGGTTCCTGTGCACAACGGGCAATAACGTAACTCCGCTTTGACTGTCGAGAAGAAGTCTGCTTTAGAGCTTGCATCAGTGTGGGTTCTGCAAAAGTGCGCATCGAGGGCACATATCAACCACAAAGTATGCGTGAACACCCTTCTGAAACCTAAAATGAAAAATTAGACACCCTACAGTCTCATGGACTTAACGGACACATGAATTCAGCAGCCATTGTAAGTACACAACACCGAAAATTCCTATGAAGTGTGGTATATATATTCATTGAAATTACTGTACTTTAAAGCACTTGTTTAAAAGAAAAAAAACACATATACATAGTATAAAACACTAGATGGCACAATATACCTATTTTTAATAGAGTCTTTCTGCCCCCCTCCCCACACACACAGACAGGGGGGGGCTGTCTGTGTGTGTGCCCTCCCTCCCCTCCCCACACAGACACACACAATGGGGGGGGGGGGCTGTCTGTGTGTGTGCCCTCCCCTCTCCACACACACACACACACACTCACTCACACACACAGAATGGCAGGGGGAACTCTGGCAGAGAGAGGCAGAGAGAGACAAAACCACATTCAAACCAAAATATCTGACTTCCTGTTGGTCGGAGCTAATGACTGTAAATTAGAAAGTTGTCCGGCTCGATGTGCACAATATACATACCAAGTTTTGTTACTGTAGGTAAAACTAACCCCCCACTTTTGTCAAAAGCATCTTGAAAGTAACACACTTCTTGCTGCCAGTTGGTGGCGCTATAACTTTGACTCACATTAGTTACATCCATGTGATCGGCCTCTTACAGCGAGCACAATGCTGAAGTTTCATCAAGATCAATTAATGTATGAGGATGTTATAACACACTTCCTGTTTCCAATATTCGCCATAAATTTGTTTCCTCGCCACGGCCAAACCGTTCGAGATATTAAAAATCCCCTGGCAATTTTTCATCCTCCATGTCTTGACTTCATGCACACCGAGTTTCGTGGTGATTGGTTGAATTTTCTAGGAGGAGTATTTTAAATTCCATTGCATGTGTTTTTTAAACTACGCCAAATAGCCGACTTCCTGTTGGGCTGGGGTAAAAAGTCAGAGCACGAAGGATTTATGAACCGATGAGATCTATAAGTGTACCGAGTTTCATATTATTTCATGCAAGCGTGTTTGATTTATGGACCAAGTTTTCGGACCGCGTTCCAGGGGGCCGTGTCGAGCCCCCCTGCCACGCCCGGGGTACCAGCTTCAGTCGGCTCTAATGGCCGCGGGTTCTGACATTTGTGCAAAGTTTCAAGAGTTTTTGAGCACGTTAAGGCCCCCAAAAGTGCCCGAATAGTCGTAAGAAAAATAATAATAAATATAGCTGCAAGCAGCGATTACGGGCCCAAGCCGGTGGCAACCCGCCACCCCGGTGCCTTTAGTTGCACTAAAGGCACCAGGGTGGCGATGCCACCGGCTTGGGCCCTCCATCGCTGCTTGCAGCTATATTTATTTATATATATATATATATATATATATATATATATATATATATAAACCGCCACCCCGGTGCCTTTAGGGTTCCTGTGCACGACGGGCAATAACGTAACTCCGCTTTGACTGTCGAGAAGAAGTCTGCTTTAGAGCTTGCATCAGTGTGGGTTCTGCAAAAGTGCGCATCGAGGGCACATATCAACCACAAAGTATGCCTGAGCACCCTTCTGAAACCTAAAATGAAAAATTAGACACCCTACAGTCTCATGGACTTAACGGACACATGAAATCAGCAGCCATTGTAAGTACACAAGACCAAAAATTCATATGAAGTGTGGTATATATATATATATATATATATATCTATATTACCTTTTTTAAGGGACAAGACAGAGAGAATTTGACTTGCCTGACCTGATTTAGAACAGTGAAAAAAATAAAAATAATCACTAAAACGAGAATTGTTCTGATTTTATGATACTCAAAATATTCCACAACAAATCCTTTAAATGTATTGATAATCAGAACAGAACAATAATTTAAAAAATAACAATAAAATATAATTTATTTATTTCAATTTTGTATTTTTATTTAATGACTAATGACTTTTTTAATTTAATTTTAATTTAATTAATTTAATTTAATGACTTTTATTTAAAAAATGCTTTTCAATTAAATCAAATGTTCAAGCTTTGTTTTCGTTTTATTATTTTGTTTGTTTTAAACTGTGTTCAATTTATATTGTTAATCATTTGACACTAAACAAATGCATAAAGTATAATTTTAACTTTTAAAAAACTATTAACATTTGTTAATAGGACAAAACATAGTTATTATATTTTTATATATATATATATATATATATATTAAATAAACATTTGTAATGAAATCGTTCCCCAAAAATTATATCAGCATTGTTTTAAACTTTGAAACAGAGAAGTAGCGCAATGCCTGGCCACGCCCACTTCCGGCATCAGACTTTTAGGCTGGCGCTGTCGTGATCACACTGATATGACGTATGGTTCTGGGGTTCTGCAGTTGGTTACTATTGGGACTCCCCGCGCCACCTCCTTTTCACAACCTGAGGGAACCATCTCCGGAATATTAACCTCACTTCCAGAAGTCCAATTCCCATCATTCATGCCTCTTACCTGGGACTGATTGCACGCACACGCACACACACACACACACACACGCACACGTACAATGTTTAAAAGCAAGAAATATTTATCCAACCTCGTTTAAAACAGTCTGTCGGTGCCATCTTTTGGACATTCATCATATTGCAAAGGTTTTAATTTCTAGTCCTCAAACAGAGCACTAATCTGTTTATTTTTAAGTTATTGATTAAAAAAGAAACATCAAATGCGTTTTTTAGTCTTAGTATTATTTTATACAGAAATAAATTATTTGTAATTCAGATGAGAATAATTTTAAGGAAAACAAATATATTCATCTGAAAAACAAATATATTGATCTGAAATATAGCACGTGTTTTTGTAAAATAAATTCAAGCTATAGCCTACCCGCCCCCGAAATGACGCTAATTTTAAAATTAAACTAAAAAAGCTCACGGCTGCACAGACATTCATAACGGTGCGCGTCCAACGCGAGGAGTGAGCAGAACAGAGCGAACGTTTTTTAGTTAATTTCTACTTTCATAGGAATTCATTCGAGCGCACTGCGGAGCGCCACCATAATCATACTTACTTTCACTTTTATATTAGCGATTTAAAAGCCCTCGCTGGTGTCACACGGTTGGTTAACCGGTGGGAAAAATATACAGATATTCAATTCAAATATACAGATATATTAAATATATCATCGCGCTCCACCGTCGATTTGGTGTGTGTGTGTGTGTGTGTGTGTGTGTGTGCGTGTTAAAATAATTTAGTTCAGTTAGAGAACGGGCACTAACCTACAATTAAAACCTGAACGTGTCCGCTTAATAAATCGTGAGCTGAATGAGAGTCACAGCAAACATCAGCACAAGGAGTCCAATTTCATTAATCATGGGTGGACAGCTGACTGAAAAGATGATCACGGAATTGAACACGCAATTCAAGCATCCCATCCCCGAAATGGCGCTATGTTTAGGAACGAGCAGAACAGAGGCGCGGGGAACATATTTTATCTAGGGGGGTGCTGGGGGCGGGGCTTGATATTGCGGGGGTGGTGACGGTAGAGAATTTTTTTTAACAAAGTTCATAATATTAAAAAGCCCAAACAAAAAAGATGACCATACAAAGGAATGAGGACAGAGTTATGTGAGAACGCTCAGAACTCATGATACATTTTAAAAACACAGCACAAAAAGCTGCATCTTACATTATGATACATGCTCAGTTGAGGTTATGTGCCGGTTCACACAGAATGCATAATCTTTCAAAGCGAAAATGCAAGATGCCAAACGCGGGCAGTGGAAGAGGGAAAAACGCAAGGTCTCGAGGCGCTTTTAGTTTAACTTATTTTAACTAGAGTCCTGCGTTTTGAGAACGCTGTGTCATGCGCGAGACGCGAGCGCAACCAAAAAAAGAGGTGGGTAAACTATAAATTCTGGTGGTGGTCACCAGGTAAGGATGGCCACTGCCTACCGGTGTGTGTATCCTGATGACATCGCTATAGGCTATCATTTGATACTACCAAGGGTATCATGGTTCTTCCCTCATCATAGGTCACAAAATCACTATTCAATTCATACATTAATCTAAGTTCTTGTTAAAGAGACTCAAGAAGGAATAATATGGTTGAAAATCTATAAAGTTTACTAAATGACAAAACAGAGAGAACAAAAATATTTAAGAGAGATAGAGAAGGTAGGCTTATTTCCAGGGCACTTATCCAAAACGAAAACGGTTGTTGTATTTTTTAAAATGCTAAGTTGACCAACACAATTTTAATTTGAACTGTAGGCTAGACCGAATGCTGCGCAAAAAAAAAAAATATAGACGAAATTTTTGTTTATGACTTATTGTCCCTTTATTAAACATTTAAAATATTCACAAATTAATATAGATTTTTTTTTTTGATTTTACTATTTTTCTAAGACAAAATTAGAACCTGGAAATTATATTTTTCCCGCAGTGCTGAATGAGAATGGGGGCCTATGTCTCTGTAACCACAGAAAGGCGATTTATAGGCTAATGATAATAAATGTGTCTGAAAAAATAACGAGGCATTTGAATTGTTTATTAATAAACTATTGTTTTCTAAATCAGTGTCGGCTAAAAACACATCTCCATCTCCGCTGTTAAGTGGATGCGCCTTAAGAGAAATGCACCTTTCATACGGATTACATAATCAGAACAAAATGTAGCCTATTAGCTTTCGATTCGAATTTGTTCGTTTTAAAGTGGACATTTCAAGCTTTAGCCTATAGGCATAGGCTATATTTTATTTCAGTTCTCGCGCTCCAGTTCACGGAGATCATGAAAGCGCGGCATGATTGTTTTATTTTATTTTACAAACTCACAACGTTTTCTTGTTATTGTGAGTTTACACAAATAAAAGTAGTTACGAATAATGTATTATTATTTTCTGTATGACCAGAAATTATAGAGTATTTTCACGGTTAAAAACAACTATAGAAGTTGTTTCACTGTTGATAGGAGTTCGCGCCCGCGCCTCCGTGCCATGCAGTGCGCGCTTCACACTCCCCGCCACAAACCCTTGGATATGCGTCAAAATCTTGTGTTTATTTGTGATAATCTTAGCCCTGTATTACTATTGTCTAATCCGTATTATGAATGACATTTGACGAATTGCTTTGTTCCTTTTTTGGATAAAAGCGTCTTCTAAATATGTAGCGCAACAGTTAAACACGAGTGCGTTCACACTGAAAAACAATGGAAAAGAGTGGGATGGAAAAACACGTTCTCCTAAAGCCAAAGAATGCTTTAATCAAGACATCTATTAATTTTTTTCACCGACGTCTGAGTGAACAAGATCATGCATTAAATGAGTGTCAAATGAGTTCTGAGATGCTGGTCCTCAGCAGTGTTACTGTTGTAGAGGTAAGAGAGAACCCAAAAGCGATTGAATGAAAAAAATAGAGTCTTTAATATCTGAGCAGATGAAGGAAAAACAAAACCTCTTCTTGAGAGACAAAGGTGAAATAAAACAACCCGCAGAGAGGGCGATGAAAACGAAACCAAAAAACTTCTTCAGAAAACTTTAAAGGTTCAGGTCTTTAGGCTGCAGTCGAGGAAAGCTCAGTAGCGGCGACAGACTGCAGGTCTCTCAGGAATAACCAGGAATCAGTTAACACAGCGGTAGCCAGATCATTCTCAGCATCGGATGAACTGGGTAGAATACAAACACAGATTAATAGCCGTGAACAGATAGCGCAATCCAGACGAAACACCAACAGGACTAGGACTAGGACAAGGACAGAGACAAACAGAGCGAAAGTTTGCTTCTTGCATGTGAAACTCAAGTGAGAATCTGACAAAGAGGAAGGCAGAGACAGAGAAAGAAATAGGGACCTGATCAGAGGAAAGAGGAATCAGGTGGAGAGGATAAGAGAGGTAGTTAGAGATGATGAGGAACAGCTGGGGAAAGAGAGAAAGGAAAAAAGGAAAGTAACAAAGAGTGACCAGCAGAGGGAGACAAAGTACAGAGAAGGAACAGGACATAACATGACAAGACATGACAGTACTCCCCCTTCAACGAGCGCCCCCTGGCGCTCCCGAGGAGGACACCTGGTGGCTGCGGAGGAAATCATCGATCAGTGAACGGTCCAGCACGTCCCGGGAGGGAATCCAGCTTCTCTCCTCGGGACCGTACCCCTCCCAATCCACCAGATATTGATGGCCACGACCCCGGCGGCGCATGTCCAGAATCTTGTGAACAGTATAGATAGGAGCACCCTCGACAAGAACGGGGGTGGAAGAGGGACGAGTGGGAGCACGGGAGACGGGTTTAACACAAGAGACATGGAAGACCGGGTGGACGCGGCGAAGATAGCGAGGGAGAAAAAGTCGCACCGCCACAGGACTAATAATCTGAGAAATACGGAACGGACCAATGAAGCGCGGGGTCAGTTTACGAGAAGCGGATTTAAGAGGAAGATTAAGAGTGGAGAGCCAAACTCTCTGGCCACGACGATATCTAGGGCTCTTAGTTCTACGCTTGTTAGCAGCTCTTATAGTCTGACCCCTATAACGGCAAAGGGCAGACCTGACTCCTCTCCAGGTGCGCTCACAACGTCGGACAAAATCTTGAGCGGAGGGAACACTGGAATCGACGAGCTGAGACGAGAAAAGCGGGGGCTGGTACCCGAGGCTACACTGGAAAGGAGACAGACCGGTCGCAGACGAAGGAAGCGAATTAAAGGCGTATTCTGCCCAAGGGAGCTGCTCCGACCAGGAGGCAGGGTTACGGAAGGAAAGGCTGCGTAAAATGCGACCAACAGTCTGATTGGCCCGTTCGGCTTGACCATTAGATTGAGGGTGGAAGCCGGACGAGAGACTGACGGAAGCCCCGATCAAACGACAAAACTCCTTCCAAAATTGAGACGAGAACTGTGGACCTCTGTCCGAAACGACGTCCGCTGGCAGACCATGTATTCTGAAAATATTCTCAATGACTATCTGAGCAGTCTCCTTAGCGGAGGGGAGCTTCGCAAGGGGAATAAAGTGGGCCGCTTTAGAGAACCGATCAATTACCGTGAGAATAACTGTCTTGCCCGCCGACGGAGGAAGTCCGGTAATAAAATCCATGGCGATGTGCGACCACGGCCGAGAAGGAATAGGAAGTGGTCTGAGGAGTCCGGCAGGAGGCGAGTTCCCAGATTTAGTCTGCGCGCAGACGGAACAAGCCGCCACGAAACGACGTGTGTCCCGTTCTCGAGTGGGCCACCAAAAACGCTGACGGACGGAAGCAAGCGTACCCCGAACGCCGGGATGGCCAGCTAATTTGGAAGAGTGGGCCCACTGGAGAACGGCCAGACGAGTGGGAACCGGGACGAAAAGAAGGTTCTTAGGACAAGCGCGTGGCGAAGCAGTGTGTGTGAGCGCTCGTTTAACCTGTTTCTCTATCCCCCAGACAGTTAACCCAACGACACGCCCCTTAGAGACAATCCCCTCGGGGTCCGAAGAGGCTTCTGAGGCATTAAAGAGACGAGACAAAGCATCAGGCTTGGTGTTCTTAGAACCCGGACGATAGGAAATTATAAACTCAAAACGAGCGAAAAACAGGGCCCAGCGAGCCTGACGCGCGTTTAGACATTTAGCTGAACGGATGTATTCTAAATTCCTATGGTCAGTCCAAACGACGAAAGGGACGGTCGCTCCCTCCAACCACTGTCGCCATTCGCCTAGGGCTAAGCGGATGGCGAGCAGTTCGCGGTTACCCACATCATAATTGCGTTCAGACGGCGACAAACGATGAGAAAAATACGCACAAGGGTGAACCTTGTTGTCAGAGAGAGAGCGCTGAGAAAGAATGGCTCCCACGCCTACTTCAGACGCGTCAACCTCGACCACGAACTGTCTAGAGATGTCAGGTGTAACAAGGATGGGCGCGGATGTAAAGCGACTCTTGAGAAGATCAAAAGCCTCCTGAGCGGATTCAGACCACTTAAAGCGCGACTTGATAGAGGTGAGAGCTGTCAAAGGAGCAGCCACCTGACTAAAGTTGCGGATGAAGCGTCGATAGAAATTAGCGAATCCGAGAAAGCGCTGGAGCTCGACGCGTGAGTCTGGGACGGGCCAATCTATGACTGCTTGGACCTTGGCGGAATCCATCTTAATACCCTCTGCAGATATAACAGAACCGAGAAAAGTAACGGAAGAGGCATGAAAAGTGCATTTCTCAGCTTTTACGTAAAGACGGTTCTCTAAAAGGCGTTGGAGAACGCGTCGGACGTGCTGGACATGAATCTGGAGTGATGGCGAAAAAATTAGGATGTCGTCAAGGTAAACGAAAACAAAGATGTTCAGCATGTCTCTCAGGACGTCATTTATCAGTGCCTGAAAGACAGCTGGAGCGTTTACGAGGCCGAACGGAAGAACCCGATATTCAAAGTGGCCTAATGGAGTATTAAACGCTGTCTTCCACTCGTCCCCCTCCCTGATGCGCACGAGATGGTAAGCGTTACGAAGGTCTAATTTAGAAAAAACTTGGCCCCCTGCAAGATCTCGAAGGCTGATGACATGAGGGGTAGCGGGGTAACGATTCTTAACCGTTATGTCATTCAGCCCTCGATAATCTATGCAGGGACGCAACGACCCGTCCTTCTTTTGAACAAAAAAAAACCCCGCTCCCGCGGGAGAGGAGGAGGGGACTATTGTACCGGCATCGAGAGCCACAGATAAGTAATCTTCGAGAGCCTTACGTTCAGGAACCGACAAAGAGTATAGTCTTCCCCGGGGAGGGGTGGTACCCGGAAGAAGATCGATACTACAATCATACGAACGGTGAGGAGGGAGAGAAGTGGCCCGGGACTTGCTGAAGACCGTCCGCAGATCGTGATATTCCTCCGGCACCCCCGTCAAATCACCAGGCTCCTCCTGAAAAATAGAGACAGTGGAAACAGGAGGAACAGCAGACATTAAACACTCCACATGACAAGAGACATTCCAAGACAGGATAGTATTCTTAGACCAATCTATGGAGGGATTATGACGAACTAGCCAGGGATGGCCTAATACTAAGGGAGTAAAAGGCGACTGAAAAATAAAAAAAGAAATAGTCTCGCTATGGTTACCAGAAACCGTGAGGGTTAAAGGCAGCGTCTCACGCTGAATCCTGGGGAGAGAACTACCGTCCAAAGCGAACAGGGCCGTTGGATCCTTTAATTCCTTAAGAGGAATGCCATGTTCCCGGGCCCAGGTCTCATCCATGAAACAGCCCTCTGCCCCAGAGTCTATCAAGGCACTGCAGGATGCCGATGAGCCGGTCCAGCGGAGATGGACCGAAAAGTAGTGCAGGATCTTGAAGGAGAGACCAGAGTTGTCGCGCTCACCAGTAGCCTCTCCTCTTACTGGTGAGCTCTGGCTTTTACCGGGCAGGATGAAACGAAATGAGCAGCGGAAGCGCAGTACAGGCAGAGGCGGTTGACGACTCTCCGTTCCCTCTCCTTGGCCGAAATACGGATGCCTCCCAGCTGCATGGGCTCGGAGTTCGAGCTGGCGGAAGATGATGGTAGAGCTGCAGAGAAGGGGGTAACAGAGAATGCGGGCTCCTTCCCACGAACTCGGCGGCGAAGGTCAAACCGTCTCTCAATGCGAATGGCGAGTTCAATCAAGGAATCCACACTGGTAGGAACCTCTCTCGAGAGAATCTCGTCCTTAACCTCCGCGCAGAGACCCTCCAGGAAACGAGCGAGGTAAGGCCGGTGGGTTCCAGTCGCACGAACGTGCAAGCGTCCGAAACTCTATGGAGTAATCAGTAACGGATCGCCTGCCCTGGCATAACGAAGACAAGACCCGAGAAGCCTCCTCACCAAAAATAGAGCGGTCAAAGACCCGTATCATCTCCTCTTTAAAGTCTTGATAACGGTCCATAAATTCAGCCTCCGCCTCCCAGACTGCCGTTCCCCCACTCCCGAGCCCGTCCGGTAAGGAGAGAAATAACAAAGGCAATACGCGCTCTGCTCTGAGAGTAAGTGGTGGGTTGGAGAGAAAAAACAACATCACACTGAGTGAGAAATGAGCGACATTCTGTGGGCTCACCAGCGAAGCACGGGGGGTTGTTGATTCTGGGCTCGGGAGGGCTCGTGAGCCCTGGAGGTGACTGGAGTCTCACTACGAAGATGATGTAGCTGTCTGGTGAGATCTGAGACTTGGACAGCCAGGGTTTCAACAGCAAGTCGAGCGGCGGACAGCTCTTCCTCGTGCTTGCCTATCATCGCTCCCTGGATCTCGACGGCTGACTGGATCGGGTTCGGAGTCGCTGGGTCCATTGTTGGTCAGATTCTTCTGTTGTAGAGGTAAGAGAGAACCCAAAAGCGATTGAATGAAAAAAATAGAGTCTTTAATATCTGAGCAGATGAAGGAAAAACAAAACCTCTTCTTGAGAGACAAAGGTGAAATAAAACAACCCGCAGAGAGGGCGATGAAAACGAAACCAAAAAACTTCTTCAGAAAACTTTAAAGGTTCAGGTCTTTAGGCTGCAGTCGAGGAAAGCTCAGTAGCGGCGACAGACTGCAGGTCTCTCAGGAATAACCAGGAATCAGTTAACACAGCGGTAGCCAGATCATTCTCAGCATCGGATGAACTGGGTAGAATACAAACACAGATTAATAGCCGTGAACAGATAGCGCAATCCAGACGAAACACCAACAGGACTAGGACTAGGACAAGGACAGAGACAAACAGAGCGAAAGTTTGCTTCTTGCATGTGAAACTCAAGTGAGAATCTGACAAAGAGGAAGGCAGAGACAGAGAAAGAAATAGGGACCTGATCAGAGGAAAGAGGAATCAGGTGGAGAGGATAAGAGAGGTAGTTAGAGATGATGAGGAACAGCTGGGGAAAGAGAGAAAGGAAAAAAGGAAAGTAACAAAGAGTGACCAGCAGAGGGAGACAAAGTACAGAGAAGGAACAGGACATAACATGACAAGACATGACAGTTACTCCATGCGGGATCGGCTTTTGCCTTTTGGTAGGCTATATACATTTCTTTTAGTTATAAAACCATATTCGACAACATATCAAAACGAAATAATCTTTAGAGTAATTTTATAAAGGTAGAAGGTGTTTTTAAAAACATGTTGAAAGTTATTTAAAGTAATGTCATCTTACATTTTACATTTACATTTAGTCATTTAGCAGACGCCTTTATCCAAAGCGACTTACAACTGAGGACTACAACAAGCGAGTCATCGTGAAGAAAAAATAACGCAAGAAGTGCTCAAAATACAAAGTTCTGGCATTGCTCAGAGTAGCATAAGCCAAAACAAGGGAGGGTAAAGGAGAGTTTTTTTTTTTTTTTTTTTTTTTTTTTTTTTATGTCAAGTGCTCACGGAAGAGATGAGTTTTCAGTTGTCTTTTGAATGTGGTCAGGGATTCTGCATTCCGGACGAGGGTAGGGAGATCATTCCACCAGCAAGGAACCGTGAATGAGAATGTTCTGGAGAGTGATTTTGTGGCTCTCTGTGATGGTACCACGAGCCGTCGCTCATTGACCGATCGCAGGCTTCTGGTAGGGATGTAGACTCGTAGGAGCGAGTGAAAGTAGGAGGGAGCTGAGCCTGTGGTCGATCTGTAAGCAAGCGTCAATGCCTTGAACTTGATGCGAGCAGCGAGTGGTAGCCAGTGCAGAGAGATGAACAGAGGAGTGACGTGGGCCCTTTTGGGCTCGTTGAAGACAAGACGGGCTGCAGCATTCTGGATCATTTGTAGAGGTTTAATTGCACATGATGGAAGACCAGCCAGAAGAGCATTGCAGTAATCAATCCTAGAGATAACCAAGGCCTGGGCGAGAAGTTGTGTTGCATGCTCAGTTAGGAAGGGCCTGATCTTCCTGATGTTTGTGCAGTGCAAACCTGCATGATCGAGCTGTCTTTGTGATGTGGTCTGTGAAGGTCAGATGCTCATCAAATGTTACTCCAAGGTTTCTGACCGACCTTGATGGGGTGATTAAAGTTGAATCTAGCTGGATAGTGAAGTCGTGCTGTAGGGACGGATTGGCAGGGAGGACGAGAAGCTCAGTCTTTGCCAGGTTGAGCTGCAGGTGATGTTCCTTCATCCACGCCGAGATGTCCGCCAGACAGCTTGAGATACGTGTAGCTACTGTGGGATCATCAGGTGGAAATGAGAGGTAGAGCTGGGTGTCATCAGCATAGCAATGGTAAGAGAAGCCATGTGCCTGTATGATGGGTCCCAGTGATGTGGTGTAAATGGAGAAGAGGAGCGGTCCAAGAACTGAACCCTGAGGAACCCCTGTAGTCAGTTGATGTTCTTTGGATACCTTGCCACTCCATGCGACCCTGAAGGACCTACCTGTGAGATAGGACTCAAACCAGTGGAGAGGAGTTCCTGTGATGCCCAGTGATGAGAGGGTGGACAGGAGGATCTGATGATTCACAGTGTCGAAGGCAGCAGACAGATCCAGGAGAATGAGAACTGATGATTTGGAGGCAGCTTTTGCGATCCGTAGGGCTTCTGTGACTGACAGCAATGCAGTCTCGGTTGAATGCCCTTTCTTGAAGCCAGATTGGTTTACGTCTAGTTGGTTGGTCAGAGAGAGGAAGGATGTTACTTGGTTGAAGGCAACTCGTTCAAGTGTTTTCGCAATGAATGGTAGGAGAGAGACAGGTCTGTAATTCTCTAAGAGTGATGTGTTTAATGTGGGTTTCTTAAGCAGTGGAGTTACCCGAGCCTGCTTGAATGCTGTAGGAAACGTGCCAGTGTGGAGGGATGAGTTGATGATGTGTGTGATTGCTGGTAGAAGTGTGGGAGAAATGGCTTGTAGAAGGTGTGAGGGGATGGGATCTAGAGGGCAGGTGGTGGGGTGACTGGAGAGGAGAAGTTTAGATACTTCTTCCTCGGTCAGTGGAGAGAATGAGGAGAGAAGGTGTTTCGGATTTGGAGGGGTTGGACTGGGTTCCTGTGTGTGTGGAGTTGAGAACTGACTGCTGATGGTTGTTGTTTTGTTGGTGAAGAAGTTGGCAAAATCATCAGCAGTTAAAGAGGAGGTGGGTGGTGGTGGAGGTGGACAGAGGAGAGAGTTGAATGTCTTGAAAAGAGTTCGTGTGTTAGCGGTGCTGTTGATCTTGTTGTGAAAATAAGAAGATTTTGCAGCATGAACATCAGCAGAAAAGGAAGAGAGCAGAGATTGATACATACTAAGGTCAGTTGTGTCTTTTGATTTGCGCCATTTCCTCTCTGTTGCCCTGAGTTTAGTCCGGTGATCACGAAGAACCTCAGATAACCAGGGGTTAGAGGGAGTAGTACGTGCTGGCCTGGAGGAGATAGGGCAGATATTGTCTAAAGAAGAAGTTAAAGTGTAGCATAAAGTATCTGTTGCGGTATTAACATCCAGAGATGAGAAGTGTGAGTGTGAGGGAAGAGAAGATGACACAGCAGTAGAGAGATGGGAGGGAGAGAGTGAGCGCAGGTTTCGTCTGAAAGTAGCTGGTAGGGGGGTTGGTGGAGCATGGGTAGTGAGTTGTAGATTGAATGTAATGAGGAAATGATCAGAAACATGGAGAGGTTTCACCAAAATGTTGTCTGTGATGCAGTTGCGTGTGTAAACCAGGTCCAGTTGGTTGCCTGATTTGTGAGTACCTGAGGTGATGAGCCGTTTGAGATCGAATGAGGCTAGGAGAGAGATGAAGTCTGTTGCATGCGGCTTCTCAAGATGAATGTTGAAATCACCGAAGACTACAAGTGGGGTGCCATCCTCAGGGAAAGAAGACAGCAGCACATCCAGCTCCTCTACAAAGCTTCCCAGTTGACCTGGGGGGCGATATATGACTACAATATGGATCTTAATGGGAATTGTAAGTGTAATAGCATGATATTCAAACGAGTAGTTATTGCAGAGAGAAGAGAGAGTTGAGTAATTCCAATTGTTAGAAATGAGAAGACCTGTGCCCCCACCCCTCCCAGACTGGCGAGGAGTGTGAGAGAAGGAGAAGTTGTTCGAGAGAGCAGTCAGGGTTGCTGAGTCTTCTGGACGAATCCAGGTCTCAGTTAAGCCTAAAATATTAAGAGTAGAGTGAGATGCAAAGGCTGGAATGAAGTCAGCTTTGTTGACTGCTGACTGACAGTTCCATAGACCCATAGAAATAGAGAGAGGTGTGTGAGAGGATGGGAGAATGGGACGCAGATTAGCAGCATTGCGCTGCCTTCTGTGCGTGATGAGAGAGCGTCGTCGAGATACAACAGGAATGTATTGAAAGCACATATTTAGTAGGGAAATACTATACCAGTGTGAAAGGAAGAGGGAGAATAGGATACTTAAGTGCCTTGTCGGTGTCCTTGCTCGGTGGAGTCGCGCAGGTAGAGTCGATGGTCTTTACCCGAGTCGGTCTTCACACGAGGAGAGCTGAACGCTTCCGCTGACGCTTCCGCGACAGCGCGCACACTACAAAATATAGTGCTTTCAAACGCCTGAGTGAGGACAGCTGCTAGGCCAGCCAATTAGCACAGGCAAATCAAATAATCCGAAAATGGGAGCAAATCGAAACTGCCTCTATGAACAGCTACACTTAAGTGCTATAAAATTTAAACTGCAATAGCCCACTTCTCAGACGCGGCTGTTATATAAAGTAGTCACGCGTCTAATTAAAATACAGATTTGTGTGAAGGAAAAAATGTACAATAACCACAGAATCGAAAATAGCCCTACTTTCTGGAAAATAATACACTAAACAACAAGAGAACTGAATATTAAGAAAAAACCACTTGCGCTCTCGTTCTACACGCAGACTGACGCTTGTCCTGCCGTGTTCTGATTTTCTTAAATGCCAATGTAGTGAAACAGCTGTCGTCAGGGGGTGCTGCAGCACCCTCAGCACCCCTACTTCCCGCGGCCATGAGTGAATGTGTTTTAGTTCATTCCTACTGGACGTCCAGTACTACTTTGGCTTTTAAGTTAGCGATTTAAAAGCCCCCCGCTTTAATCACACATCGATTAACCGGTAGGAAAATATTCTCACAGTCACTAATATATTTATATATAAATACAATATACAATGGGCCTACCTGATTTCGAACACAAGAGGGCAGTATTGCCCTATGTATGACTTATTTTTTTTACTAAATAGCGCATTCTGGCTGTTTTTAACTTATACATAATTCTTAAATTGAATGGCCTGATGGCCGCGGGTTCTGACCAGTGATGCGCGGGTCAATGTATAAACAACCCGCACCCGACCGACGTTTTCAACTAACCCGCCCGCAACTCGGACCGCAAAAAAAAAGAAAGAAAATATTGTACCCGACCCGCTTCCTTTTAAAGTAGGCTAACTAAATGCTCATCGTAGCGTCATTGGGCCATAGACGTAGGAACTAGGGGTGCGCATTTTTCTGAATGCTGTATGATATAGCCTAGAGTTTAATAAAGGCTTGATTTATTAATTTTTTTCGTTTCATTTTCTTAACAATTAAGATGCTGCATGTGTTTATCCAGTCTAATCGAAGTGTGCGTCTCTCCTCCGAATTTCCCAACAAAAACCCCGCCCCCTCTCAGAAAATAGCTACATAAAACTGACATCACTGAGCTATATGCGTTTAAAAGTAGGCTATAGCCTGTTAAAATGGCACAATGGCATTGCTCAGTTCAACGTGTTGGGAAATCGGGCATTTCGTCCCGCGTCAGCTTTTATTCAAAAGTTAATAACGCGCTCAACATTCAAAAGGTAAATAAGGATTTCCCACTTTCATCTCTGCCTGCAGACTGAGCTCATGCGTCATCCTCGCACCAGTTATTCAGCCAATAAAGTGTAGATACTAGACCTATGTATTTCATAGAAAATTGTGTCTAGTAGCCTAGGCTACTATATAAATTACAAAGGTTTAATTGGCATCTTTATTTCAAACGAACCGACCGACCGCGACCCAAATATCATTAAAAATATTTTTGGATGACTCGTAACCGCAGGTAACCGTGGATGACCGCAGGCACCCGCTCATTTTGGATCAACCCGCGCATCACTGGTTCTGACCTGTGTGCAAAATTTCAAGAGTTTTCGAGCACGTTAAGGCCCCCAAAAGTGCCCGAGATTTTGCACACAGCAGAGAAAGGGTTAAACTAAACTAGCCCCCCTCCTCACACACACACACATACACAGATCCCCCCCTCCCCTCCCCACCCCACACAGACAGACACACACACACAGAATAGCAGAGAGACAGAGAGAGACACAATTCACATTCAAACCACAATATCTGACTTTCTGTTGGTCGGAGCTAATGACTGTAAATTAGAAAGTTGTTCGGCTTGATAAGATCAAAACACACGCTGAGTTTTGTAACTGTAGGTAAAACTATAACTAAGTTATAACACACTTTATGCATCCTTTTTTAATCATAAATTTGTTTCCTCGCCACGGCCAAACCGTTCGAGATATCAAAAATCCGTCCGCAATTTAACATCCTCCATGTCTTGACTTCATGCTGACCGAGTTTCGTGGTCATCGGATGAATTCTCTGGGAGAAGTGTTTCAAATGCCAGAACATGCGTTTCCATACAGCCCATAATAGCCGACTTCCTGTTGGACTGGCGTAAAACTTAGAGCACGAAAGTTGTTCGGCCCGATGAGATCTATATGTGTACCGAGTTTCATATTATTACATGCAAGCGTGTTTGATATATGGACATGTTTTTGAATCCCATTCCAGGGGGCACTGTCGGGCCCCCCTGCCACGCCCGGGTCCCAGCTTCAGCCTGGCCCTAATGGCCGCGGGTTCTGACATTTGTGCAAAGTTTCAAGAGTTTTTGAGCACGTTAAGGCCCCCAAAAGTGCCCAAAAGGTAGTAAAATAATAATAATAAAGAAGAAGAAGAAGAAGAATAATAATAAATAATAATCCGAAGGAAAACAATAGGGCCTTCGCCTTTTCAAGGCTTGGGCCCTAATAATAGTTAAGAAGAATAATCCTTTGGAAAACAATAGGGCCTTCGCCTTTTCAAGGCTTGGGCCCTAAATATTATATATTCTTACTAATTGACAAGTATTTCAGATGATTCTAAACTGATCCCTAATAGCATATAAAATAATATGTCCTACCTATGTACATTAATTGCTATATCTAATTTCACTGTTGTCATTCACAGGTGTCCACATTGTCTGCGATGGTCTACAAAGTTGAAAGTAGGGCTGGGCGATATGGCCCAAAAAAAATATCACGATATTTTTTTTTATATCAGTCGATATCGATAATTATCGATAAATGTCAAATCTTTATTTATTTCAAGTTTAAAGACAGATTTTACTCCTAAGTGAAAGCTGTAGAAACCAGAGCATTGTGTTTTTAAACTATCATCTGAATCATCTGAAACTATTATCAGAACATATCATGACAAACACTTGCCAAACAGGAGAACATTTCACAAATCCGAGGTAGAACATTCAAACGTTTGTAATTTTTCCTTCACAAAATAAATATCTTTATTTCAGTAGTATTAGCTTGAGTTAGGATGCAGATTTACTATATATACAATTTATGTTCATTAACAAAAACAGTAACATCTGTTAAAAAAAAGTAACAACATTATTTTTATTTGGTAAAATGTAATATTCTTTAGTTTTATTAAAATTAACCATTGGTCATCCAGCATCATGCATTTAGATCATGATAACCACAGATAAAATGTAACTTTATGGTTTCTATGGTATTTATGAAAACCAGTAGCCTAAATACATTATTAAAAACTGTAATTATATTCCATTAGTCCTTCAATACATCGTCTACATTAATAATATTATACAATTCAATATATATATATCCCACATTTCATGGTGCAGTTAATATTACTAGGCTAACGTTACAGTAACGTTAAATCCGTGGTACATGATGGGAATGTGTAGACGGGAAAGCTTAAGACTGTATCGTTGCGCACTGTGTTCTCTTGTTCGTCAGCGCTGTTTCATCTGCCTTTAAACTGGTTTAAATCACTGAGACATTTGTGTTCCTCGCTGAATTCAAGCGCTTCTCACTGGATCTTGTGACTGAGACCGATCAGAGTAAACGCGTCTGCTCTGGTGAACTCGCGCTGCGCTGCCGTTTGGACTTTGAGCCGAGCGGATAAACGGTCCGTGTGGCGCGCGCGGTTCAAATGAGATTCGTTCCGCTTTTGGCGCGAAAACATTATCGAACATTTATCGAACTCTTGATATCGTTTTATCGAGAAAAATTATATCGCGATAATTATCGTTATCGTTTTATCGCCCAGCCCTAGTTGAAAGTACATCCGAAACAGTGAAACTGAATAATGTTGACTGCGAAGTCAAATACTGTCACCTCGCTGACGATACTGAAACAATGAAACTAGCGCTTTGGGAGTCACACATTGACTTAATTCAAAACAACCAATCGTACAACTTCACTGATCTGGCGACAAGAATATATCTAGGCGAAAAACACTTGACAACAACACGCAACACAGTCATTACCGCATTGGCCACACCAGTGCCATTTAAAAAACCCTCAAGCACCGCCGTTGAAAATACCACACTCCTGCACTTGACTGCACCACTGGAAAGTGCAAAAATAAAGGTGCTCAAACAATGTCCGAAATGCCTCTCTGCTCAACCTAACTTGAACATAAAACAAGAGTTCCACAGATGCAACAAGTGAAAATTTCTAAGAAGATCGGACAGATACACAACAAAATGCCACGGAATCCTCACATTCCTGATTAAAAAAAACGAAGTGGACCTAAAAATTGCAAACTCCCTGTTGTACAGAATCGTACAAGAGAAAGCTGAAATCTCCCAAATGGATGAACAGGACATCGAAGAGCTCCTGTTAAAGTGTGGAACTGTTAATATTACCTATACATCTGACTACTACATCACATCACTGCAACAACCTCAAACTGCCTCTCCAACCTCTAATCCACCATCCCCATCTGCTGAAACCACTGCAGCACTGCAAAGCCCATCCTCAACACAAAAAAGAAAAAAGGATTCTGACTGTTCTGCCCCACCAAAAAAAAAACAAAGATGAGGAAACTCCTGCATCACTTTCAACTCCAACTGAAGACATGGCATTGGACGACTTAGCAAAATTGTTTGATGGCTAGTTGGACAAACAAGACGTTGAAGTGCAGAACTTTGTCTGTTCTGACATCCACATTAATTCAACAACGTAATTCAACAATTCAACTGCCTCTCGTTCAGATGAATAAGTAAATATAAAAAAAACATGATTGTTTCTTAATTTTCTTATATTGTAACACTTAAAACAAACAATTGTCAACATATAATGTTCTTTATGTATGTTCTTTTTTATGTTCCAAAAGTTCTTTACTGGTTTGACACTACTTTAAACATTGACTGTCTCATCTTTCTCCAAAATCCTCTATAAAGACCTGTTTTTAGAGTTTTTATATACCTGTTTTTATATAAAGGTCTATAAAGACCATACTTGCAGTTATTGATTACTTAGAAAAAATGAAAAGTTTAAAAGTCACCAGTTTTATTACACAAGCTTAATGGGTAACTAAACCCTAAAACAACTTTTTTTAGTTAACGATCTATAAGACTGGGGCTTATTAATGCTGTTCATTGATTCAAGTAATTTTTTTGACATTTAAAGTGTTTTAATTCTACAATATATGGTGTAAAAACGTCTGAGTGCTGCCCTCTTCAGGTTGAATGGTGGCTACTGCAGTTGAATTTTCCTATTGGATGTTGTGGGGCCCTGTGATGTAAGAGGGTACCACCTAACCACACCTTTGCCTACAGAGAGATCCATCTCAGGTGCATGCATTTTTTTCAAATATTGCCAGTAGGTGGAGTCAGGCTCTCACCAGGAGTTTAGTTACCCTTTAAAACTGATGTCCAAATGCTATTTCATACACTAGGCTACTTTGTAGGTCTTAATTTACTTAGAGGTTGACAGACTATCACGCCAATTGCCAGACAGTCCACTACAGCAGAAAAAACAATGTTGGCTAAAACTCTTCAACCCTATGTATATCTGGTTTCATTTCCAGTATGAGACTTTTCCCTGCATTTAGAATTTTACAAAAAACCTACAATTGCGAACTAGTCCTACATTTTTTTTTGCCTAATCAGAACCAAACCAGTACAGGAATGTTCTATGGACTCTCTAGATCAATAATTATCAAAAAAAGTTAAACTTTTCCATTTTAGCTATAACAGGGTCTTTTAGAAAAGGGGCGTGTCAAAATACACCCAAAATTCAATTCAATTCAATTCAAAAGCTTTATTGTCTATCCCCACAAGGGGTAGAAAATTGTCTTCAGACAGAGGCTCAACAAACAATATACAGCATAAAAACAATACATATACAACAGACAACCACACAATTAAGATATTCCCCTCCCCCTATTTCCTATTTAAAATATCAATGGCGGTTGGAATGAAAGTCTTCTTGTACTTGTACTTCTTTTCACTAAAGGTACTTTATAGCGTCTACCAGACGGAAGTAAAATCAAAGCAGCTATGCAGAGGATGGAATGAGTCTGTCACAATAGCGGAGGCTTTCCTTTTTACTGCCACAGTGTAAAGATCAGACAGGGTTACTTGTTTCTCACCTGTAATTTTTTCCAGCTATATTTATAATCCTTAAAAGTCTATTTTTGCATTTAACTGAAAGAGAGTTGTACCAGGATACAATGTTAAAAGTAAGCACAGATTCGATAAGGGATTTATACACCACAATCAGAATATCTTTTTCCACATTAAAGCTCCTCAATTTCCTCAAAAAACCTAGCCGCTGATAGGCCTTCTTAAAAACATTTTCTGAGTGCTTGTCGAATTTAAACTGGGAATCAATCTCTGTACCCAGATATTTAAAAGATTCCACCATCTCAACTTCCTCTCCATTAATTTTCAAAGGTTTAAAAGGTGTGTGTGCATTAATTACCCCACAACACATTTCTTTTGTTTTGTTAATGTTAAGCTGGAGAGAACTCTCCTCTATCCACGCTGTGAGAGTATTTACAAAGTCAAAATAAATGTCCAATGATTTGGTATCTTTCATACATCCTACCAGTGCCATGTCATCTGCATATTTTATCAGCATCAAATTCTCATTGTTACAGGTGAGCTCATTTGTATAAATAGAAAAAAGAATAGGGGATAAAACACATCCCTGTGGTAGGCCAGATTTTAAAACAACATTCTCTGACTTTTTCCCATTTACTAACACATGTTGGGGACGGTCCCGTAAAAAATTATTAATCCATAAAATCAAGGTATGATGCACCTGAAGCTCCTCCAGACGCTTCAGAAGTGTATTTATGTTCACTGTATTAAAAGCGGATGAAAAGTCCATAAATAAGATCCTAATATATGAGTTTGGCGTGTCCAGATGCTTTACAGCCTTATCCAGCAAGGTGAGGGTGGCATCTTCGACTCCGCGCCCTGCTCTATAAGCAAATTGTAAAGGGTCCAGTTTACCGGTGATTGCCTGGGAGAGTTGCTTACAAACTACTCTCTCCATACACTTACAGAGTACTGAAGAAGTTAAGGCAACCGGTCTATAGTCCTCAGGGATCTTAGCATGAGCTTTTTTAGGTACTGGGATGATGGTGCTTTCTTTCCATGCCTGTGGTACAACATTAAAATCAAGCGACAGCTGAAAAGTTGTGTCAGCACACACCCTTCAGCTGAGATGCACATTCCCTCAGTACCTTGCCCTTTATGCCATCCGGCCCCGATGACTTTTGGGTTTGACATTCATTAAAACATTTCCCACATTCTGTTCCTCAATTCTTATGGGAAGAAAGTTAGAGTGCTTTGTATGAGTCCAGTGCTCGTCTAAATAACTGTTATTAAAACGGGCATAAAACTGGTTAAATTCAGTAGCAAAACCGGCAGAATCAGGGCATTGGACACTGTGTTGCTTCTGGTTTCTTCCATAATTTTATTTAGGCCTTGCCAGGCCACACGAGCATTACCCATTGTAAACCTTTCCTCCACTTTATGTTTATATTGTTGTTTGGCTTCCTTAATTTTTAGCTTCAAATCTTTCTGTAAAGTGTTAAAGCCATTTCTATCTCCATTTAAAAAAGCTATTTTTTTAAGGTTTAAAAAGTGTTTTAGGTCTTTTGTAACCCAAGGCTTGTTGTTAGGGTAACACCTTACATTTTTTACTGGAATGACACTGTCGACACAGAAATCTATGTATCCAGATATGGAAGCATTAAGCATATCTATATCATTCCCCCAGTCCTTAAAAAAAAAAAAAAACTATAAATCCTAAATAAAAACTAATTAATGGTTTACAAAGACATATGTGAAATGCTTATAGACCATATTTTCTCAATGACATTACAGTAGCATTGGAAAAACAACTGTTGTGTGTTACGACCCCAGTATGGGTCATTGTGTGGGTTTGGTTGTCTGTTTGTCTTTTGTGTTGTAGGTTGGAGTTGGAGTGAGTGACGTCATGATGACTGATGGTTTACACCTGTGCTAGAGCTGATGCCGGCAGATTAAAGCAGCTCCCTTCAGTCGTGACGGGGCGCTCTCCCCTCGTGCCATTTTGTCGTCGTCTTAGTTATTGTTTTTATGCCTGTTTTTGTCTAGTCTCTTAATTTTACTTTAATAAATGTTATTCCTTTTGCATTCCACTTAACGTGTCATCTCCTTCTTTGTCGCGGCTTGCGAGCCGGTTGTGACAAAATGGGGGCTCGTCCGCTCGTTTGCTAACTTGTGCAAATTCCTGTTATTTGTCGACATGACTTGAAAGCGTTTTTGTTGCGTTCGGTTACTTTGTAATGAACTTGGCACGTTCATTAACTGAACGTAAAACCGGAAGAATGTTGTTTGGTTAACGCTATTGTTTTGATGTCTGATTCGTCGTTTGGAAGGAAATGCGCGTTGAAATGATTTGTTTTGAGGACATGTTGCTGTATCATCAGTTAGATATTTTCTATGCTGTTTCTAAGAGGTAAGTGACTTTGCAAATCTTATCGTGGGGAGAATTTTGTGGATGTTCCCTTGTTAGGTGTAGCTGCTTGGTCCATTTTGGAACAAGTAGGTAATGTAATTTTTTTATTTTTGTGTGGTGACCGTGAGTAGAGCAGTTGTCTCGGGAGCATGGCCATGGTATGAGAGAGTCGCCAGCGTGCTGGTTGCTTTTCTTGTACCAGCGGGAGTTGGTGCTTAAATACCCCTCGCCAGTAACCACACGAAGATTAGGGGTGAGTTAGTTGTTTTTTCCTATAGATAGGGAAAGGGAACCTTTTATTCCTACCACGTGAGGTTTGTAAGTCACTCTATACTCTATATTAATTGTAACATATATTTTAGAGGAAGTATGTCTAAACTCGTAGAAAAGTTTATTATTTCTCCCTCTGGAGCATTACTTGAGTCGTTTACAAAAGATCAGTTGTTTACGATTGCTGATCATTATGGAATCGAATTTGAAGATAAGAGATTAAAAGAGAGTACAATTAGAGAAACACTTAAAGCAAAATTGATAGAACAAGCTATATTGACTGAAATGTCTGATACAGCTACTGCTCACATTAAACCAACTGTTGGCTCTTTAACTTTTGAACAACAAGAAAGGTTATTGCTGTTACAGCTTGAAACGGAGCGTGAGAAAAATAGATCTAAACAGACAGATTTAAAGCTGCAGAAATACCGCTTGGAGATGTTAAGAGAAGGCAAAATAGATGATAGTTCAGATTATGCTTTTCAGGGTACTTCTAAAATGTTTGACACGGCGGGAAACTTGCGTTTAATGCCTAAATTTAATGAACGAGATCCGGATACATTTTTACCTTGTTTGAACGGATTGCGGAAGCGAGAGGTTGGCCCAACAAGGAACGTACACTACTTTTACAGTGCGTGCTTACTGGCAGGGCTCAGGAAGTTTATTCTTCTCTTCCCCTCTCAGATTGTAACGATTATGACATCGTAAAAGCAGCCGTTTTGAAATCGTACGAGTTAGTACCAGAGGCGTTCAGACAAAAATTTAGAACATTGTCCAGAGGTGTTAATGTTGCTCATGTTGAGTTTGCTAGAGAGCTCAGTACTGCATTTAATCGCTGGTGTATGGCATCTGACGTAACCACATTTGAGGAGTTGACTGACTTAATCGTGCTGGAACAGTTTAAGAATTCTGTACCCGCTCGTATTGCAACATATATAAATGAGTAGAAAGCGGACACAGCTGCTAAAGCTGCCGAGTTAGCTGATGATTATGTGTTAACACGCCAGAGTTTCGAGTTTCGGAAAAGGGATGAATTTTTCGAAGATAAAGGGGATCGTATGTCCAGAAATTCGTCTCTTATCTGTAATTACTGCCATGGTAGAGGGCACTGGAAAAGTGAGTGCCCTGTGCTTAAAGCCAAGAGTTAAGGCGGAAAGGCTCTTCGCATCAAACCAGCGGGTCTTGTGGCACCGTGTTAACCCCTGTTAATTCATTGTGTGAAGGATTTCCTAAGGCAGGTAACCTTTTAGAAAATGGTGATTATGTGTCTTTTAT
>JARPMJ010007162.1:22500-42500 GCA_033366665.1 Phoxinus dragarum | reverse complement strand
TGTGTGTTTTAGTTCGCATGCACAGATGAAGCGTGTGTAACAGAGAAGATGTGGAGGTGTCTCCTCCTGCTGGTGTGGTTTACTCACTGCAACACACACTCGGGAATCTGCACATGCTCCATGGGAACAATCTGAGCCAGTTCCTCCAGACTCTGCACGTAACGGATCTTATCCAGAAACTTCACACTGGAGAGAAAAGATAAAGTGCATTAAACACACATTCAGATTCATCGATCTGACAGCAACTAATGTACAGGTCGGACTGGAAAAATTTTATATGGTGCAAAAGTTCACTATTTATTTCAGTAATTCAACTTAAAAGGTGAAACTAATATATTATATAGACTCATTACATGCAAAGTGAGATATATTTCAAGCCTTTATTTGTTGTAATATTGATGATTATGTCTTACAGCTTATGAAAACCTTTTCACAATATTCTAATTTTGAGTGTGTATGTGTGTGTGAGATGTTTGATGTGTTCTTGCCTGATAAAGGGCCGTGAGATGGCCAGAACTGTACAGTGTGTGTGTGTGTGTGTGTGTTTGATGTGTTCTTGCCTGATAAAGGGCCGTGAGATGGCCAGAACTGTACAGTGTGTGTGTGTGTGTGTGTGTGTGTTCTTGCCTGATAAAGGGCCGTGAGATGGCCAGAACTGTACAGTGTGTGTGTGTGTGTGTGAGATGTTTGATGTGTTCTTGCCTGATAAAGGGCCGTGAGATGGCCAGAACTGTACAGTGTGTGTGTGTGTGTGTGTCTGTGTGTGTGTGTGTGTTGTGAGTGTGTGTGTGTGTTTGATGTGTTCTTGCCTGATAAAGGGCCGTGAGATGGCCAGAACTGTACAGTATGTGTGTGTGTGTGTCTGTGTGTGTGTGTGTGTGTGAGTGTGTGTGTGTATGCTCTTGCCTGATAAAGGGCCGTGAGATGGCCAGAACTGTACAGTATGTGTGTGTGTGTTTGTGTGTGAGTGTGAGTGTGTGTGTGTGTGTGATGTGTTCTTGCCTGATAAAGGGCCGTGAGATGGCCAGAACTGTACAGTATGTGTGTGTGTGTGTGTGTGTGTGTGTGTCTGTGTGTGTGTGTGTGTGTGTGTGTGTGTGTGTGTGATGTTTTCTTGCCTGATAAAGGGCCGTGAGATGGGCCAGAAGTCTACAGTGTGTGTGTGTGTGTGTGTGTGTGTGTGTGTGTGTGATGTGTTCTTGCCTGATAAAGGGCCGTGAGATGGCCAGAACTGTACAGTATGTGTGTGTGTGTGTGTGTGTGTGTGTCTGTGTGTGTGTGTGTGTGTGTGTGTGTGTGTGTGTGTGTGTGTGTGTGAGTGTGTGTGTGTGTGTGTGTTTGATGTTTTCTTGCCTGATAAAGGGCCGTGAGATGGCCAGAAGTCTACAGTGTGTGTGTGTGTCTGTGTGTGTGTGTGAGTGTGAGTGTGTGTGTGTGTGTGTGTGTGTGTTTGATGTGTTCTTGCCTGATAAAGGGCCGTGAGATGGCCAGAACAGTACAGTATGTGTGTGGTGTGTGTGTCTGTGTCTGTGTGTGTGTGTGTGTGTGAGTGTGTGTCTGTGTGTGTGTGTGTGTGTGTCTGTGTGTGTTGTGTTTCTTGCCTGATAAAGGGCCGTGAGATGGCCAGAACTGTACGGATGAACCAGGACGGATGTGCAATGATCAGACATTTGAGGTTCTTTCTTAACCTGGATGTTAAAGGAATAAAGAAGCAGAAAATCATGACACTAAAAGACGAACTGTGAACTCCCTTCCTCACCTTTTTCAAGGTTATTCATAATATCTAATAATATATATTCATAAGTCAAGTCAAATCACCTTCATTTATATAGTGCTTTTAACAACACAGATTGTTTCAAAGCAGCTTTACAGTGATGATAGGAGATTAAAGTCACAGCTTTACAGCAGCTCTAGAATAAAGTTATTGTCCAGCTAAATATTTGATTGTTTCACTTCCGTCGCAAAGATCATTAGTTATTAACTTAAGAGCTTGATGACGTAGATGTGACGTGAGCATTGTGTCTGACAGCTGTCAGTCTTCTAGTCGCTGTGCCGAGAGAAATCTGAATCATTCCCTTCTGAATCTCGCAGAGACCGAGAGCGTGAGCATTAGCTGTCCATGAGCTAGCAGCAGGAGCAACTTTATCACTCTCTGTGGGCTTCTCCCTTCACTTTATCTGACTTTATGCCTCCACGTCCCGGTGATTGCCTGCGAGCTTCTCCGCCGGTCTATACGGTAATTTCTCTGCTGTGTGACAGAGAGTCGCGTGGTTATGACGCAATCGTTAGCCTATTTTTACAAAAACTGCTTCTACGCCGCCATAACGTAAGGTACAAGGTAATGGAGCCTTTTATACATTGTCGAGTTTCTTTAGAAATAAATAATGGACAAATGGAGTCTTTAAACGCCTCAGATGTAAAGTTATTCACTGTCAAAGTGACGCCAAAATGAATGGGAGTCAATGGGATGCTAACAGGTCTGCTAATCAATGGCGGCGCTCTGGGAAGCTTCGGTTTCCGGCTGATGGATTTCCCTCTTAGTTTTCTCCGGTACATTTTTTACCGGTCCAATCAGCGAACAGAAGGAGTGGCTGAGAACGATGACGTTGAGGTTGTGCGCTAGTTTGAGTCGTCATACGTCACGACCAAACGTTAGCAATTGGTTACGGCAGATCCAGAGTGACTCTGAGCAGATCCAATAATTTTAAACCTCATCAGAGGATTCGCCTTTAAGGAAGTTAACGCTTATCAATGGAGAGAGGCCAGACTCTCCTGTACACATGAAATGTAGAGAGTCTGGTGGGACCAGGCTATGGGGCCCTATTTTAACGATCTGAAACGCAAGTAACTTTGTGGTTAGTAACGGCGGGATAAATTACTAAAATTTATGTTGGTCTGAAAATGTGTTGGTCTGAGTCGCTTCATTACTCATAGGTGTGGTTTGGGCGTAACGTGAAATAAACCAATCAGAGCGTCCTCTCACAATCCCTTTAAGAGCCGGCGCGCTTGTTCCACGGCGGATCGCTATTATAACGGCGGGTTTGCCGGCGCACGCCAGGAGCGATTCACAGCCGAGGAGACCGACGTTCTCGTCAGGACCGTAAAACACAGAGAAGTGACATTGTGTGAGGATGATGGAGAAACACACACAAATTAGCTTCGGTTAAACAGCCGTATAATAATTTGGGTAAATGTGTAATCTAGATTTATGCCTATTTTTTCACATCTGCACGGACACAACAATGATTTCCCTCGTGTGTTCATATTTTTCCTTGTAATAACTGCTGCGTCTATTTAGATGAGAGAATCAAAGTGTGTGTGTGTTGTTCACACGCTACATAATGGCCAAGCACGCGCCCCTTAAAATAGCATATGACTTAACGCGCCGCTGTCTTTATACTCGGTTTCTCCTGGTCAGTGGCGGAGTTGTTTTCTGAAACTGTAAAATATCACCAGGGAACGTTTGCACCGGAACACGCTCCTCCTTTCACTGAACCGCCCCCGCGAGCGCAAGTTCATTCCCTAATTTACAGACGTGCGTCTGTGGAGGGAAAAGTCCGCTGTGCGCGGGTGCAAAATAGGAATGATTACATGCGTCGTGTACAAAGTAAATTGCGCTGGGTGCAAGATAGGGCCCTGCGTGTCCTTTGTTTGTTTGAACTGCTTTGTGTTTATGACCTCTTGCCTGTTAACCGGATTACGTCTTTAGATTACCCTTTCAAATAAATACAGCATTTGGATCCTCAAGCGTTGTGTCCAGTGCCGTCGCAGATGGGGTGCGAGGCCCTGTGCGAACTTGAAATGCGAGGCCCTGCTCTTTGATGTGGATGCTCAATTGCGCATGAATAACAGTCACTCGTAGCTGTTCTAGTTCTATTGCACGAATAATCTCGCTGCAATACGTTTTTATCAAGTAGAATTATACAGCATAATCATGCACATAGTCTGAGGCGCCGCAATAGTTAATATGTTAATATAAAGACGCAGCGAAATCTCTGCATCCCCCTTAGTGGGGCCGCTCTCTCGTTAAGCTCGTTATACCTTTTTTAAACTGAAGCAGCGCTAACTCGCGGTAGGTAGAAAATGCATGATTTGATTTGTTAAACATGAAAAGGATTTATCCGTCTGGCATGGCAGCTCGCCTCGCTCTAACTTTAACCTAGAAATATGTTCGCTATTATAGGTGCAAATCCAAGGGGTTTGTGTAGAGCGCGCACTGCATGACAGGCATCGGCGCGAACACTTTCATTTTCCTATCACCAGTGGAATAAACTTTAAATACTCAATCTTTTCTGGTCATACAGAAAAGAATAATGCATCAGTCGCAAACTCACAATAACAAGAAAACGTTGTGCTTTTGTAAAATAAAATAAAACAAACAGGGCGCGCTATAATTATCTCCGTGGCGGTGAACTGGAGCGCGTCTCAAAAATGATCTGAAATACAGTGTAGCCTCAACAACATGATATATAAATTCTTTATAAATCTCGAAATGTTCACTTTTAAACGAAAAAAAAATAATCGAAAGCAAATACCGGCTGATTATAGGCTGTAGGCCTATAATCCGTATGAAAGGTGCATTTCTCTCTAAAGACGCATCCACTTTGCAGCGGAGATGTATATAGATATGTTTGCAGCCGACACTGATTTAGAAATATATATTTTTTATTAATAAACAATAAAAATGCCTCGTTATTTTTTCAGACATATTATCATTTAGCCTGCTTTGGCCGGTGCTTTGCGGCAAGATTTATGCATGCGCTTGAGCGCGGAATGGGCAATATTCCTCCATACACTCAGTATTTAAGCAGAAATTAATATAAACGTGAGATTAGTTGACTAATTGCTTAAATGAATGACTACTAGTCGACTAGAAAAATATTTAGTCTATAGCAATTCTAATCAATGCATTTAGTTGACATTTATTTAATTAGTAATTCTAGTATCCAAAGATCTAAATCTTTACGTCAAATTAGTTGAGTTAACAATTAGTTAATGAACGAATAAAATAATAAAAACAAAGATTAAATTAAGATGCTAACTACATATTTATATAGCATTTGTTCCACCACAAAAGACAGTTTTTAAGGTGACAATCCGTTACACATTTGAAGATTTACTGTATCTTGAAGATTGTTGTATTGTATTTTATCTTCTGGTATAAAGATGAAGATTGACATTTCCTTTTCTCAGAACTTGATTCGTGCTTCCGAAATCGGTGGCGTTCTCTTGCAGCTGACATGTTGGCTTTCACTCGCTTTAGCTTTCCCGCTCTCCTGTCTTCAGTGAGGACGCATTGCGTACATAGCGACAACGAAAAACCCGCTTAATTTGTTGGACTTTTTATTTTATGTGACATGATAAAAAAATAAAAAAATAAAAACAGCAGGATTGCGAGGCCCCCTAGTGGCGCGAGGCCCTGTGCGGTTGCACAGTTCGCACAGTCTATGCGACGGCTCTGGTTGTGTCTCAGAGTCTCAGTACGTGACATTATCAGTGTTATTCATATGATCTGGTACCGTCTTTCGATCATCTGGTAGCATCTCTTGAGCCAGCTGATGCCCGGCATCCTCCGGCGCGGCGTGGCTCCGTTCAGATAGATGATCATGTAGTCTTCAGCCACCAGCAGCTCCAAACTACTGATCACGTACCTGCAGAGATGAGGACGTACAGCATGCAGAGGAAACGCCAGAGAATATGTGCATACTCCAAGTGCAGACCTAGAAAATGCCTCCATTTTTAGGTTTGACTTCTGAAGTGAAGTAACTGAATATGCCACTTTTGGGCTTTGAACATTCGTGTGTGTGTGTGTGTGTGTGAGTATGTGCAAGTGTGTGATTTAGTGTGTTTTAGTGTGTTTGTGTGAGTGTATGTGTGTGATTTAGTGTGTTTTAGTGTGTTTGTGTGAGTGTGTGTGAGAGTGTATGTGCAAGTGTGTGATTTAATGTGTTTTAGTGTGTTTGTGTGAGTGTGTGTGAGAGTGTATGTGTAAGTGTGTGATTTAGTGTGTTTTAGTGTGTTTGTGTGAGTGTGGTGTGAGAGTATGTGCAAGTGTGTGATTTAATGTCTTTTATTTTAGTGTGTTTGTGTGTGATTAAGTGTGTGATTTAGTGTGTTTTAGTGTGTTTGTGTGAGTGTGTGTGTGTAAGTGTGTGATTTAGTGTGTTTTAGTGTGTTTGTGTGAGTGTGTGTGAGAGTATGTGCAAGTGTGTGATTTAATGTCTTTTATTTTAGTGTGTTTGTGTGTGTTTAAGTGTGTGATTTAGTGTGTTTTAGTGTGTTTGTGTGAGTGTGTGTGTGTAAGTGTGTGATTTAGTGTGTTTTAGTGTGTTTGTGTGAGTGAGTGTGTGTGTGTAAGTGTGTGATTTAGTGTGTTTGTGTGAGTGTGTGTGAGAGTGTATGTGTAAGTGTGTGATTTAGTGTGTTTTAGTGTGTTTGTGTGAGTGTGTGTGAGAGTATGTGCAAGTGTGTGATTTAATGTCTTTTATTTTAGTGTGTTTGTGTGTGTTTAAGTGTGTGATTTAGTGTGTTTGTGTGAGTGTGTGTGTGTAAGTGTGTGATTTAGTGTGTTTTAGTGTGTTTGTGTGAGTGAGTGTGTGTGTGTAAGTGTGTGATTTAGTGTGTTTGTGTGAGTGTGTGTGAGAGTGTATGTGTAAGTGTGTGATTTAGTGTGTTTTAGTGTGTTTGTGTGAGTGTGTGTGAGAGTGTATGTGCAAGTGTGTGATTTAATGTGTTTTATTTTAGTGTGTTTGTGTGTGTTTAAGTGTGTGATTTAGTGTTTTAGTGTGTTTGTGTGAGTGTGTGTGTGTAAGTGTGTGATTTAGTGTGTTTTAGTGTGTTTGTGTGAGTGAGTGTGTGTGTGTAAGTGTGTGATTTAGTGTGTTTTAGTGTGTTTGTGTGAGTGTGTGTGAGAGTGTATGTGTAAGTGTGTGATTTAGTGTTTTAGTGTGTTTGTGTGAGTGTGTGTGAGAGTGTATGTGCAAGTGTGTGATTTAATGTGTTTTATTTTAGTGTGTTTGTGTGTGTTTAAGTGTGTGATTTAGTGTTTTAGTGTGTTTGTGTGAGTGTGTGTGTGTGATTTAGTGTGTTTTAGTGTGTTTGTGTGAGTAAGGGTGCTTTCACACCTGCCTTGTTTAGTTCGGTTGAATCGCACTAGAGTTCGTTTTCCGAATTGGTGCGGTTCGTTTGGGCAGGTGAGAATGCAGCAATCGCACTCGGGTGCGCACCAAAAGCGGACCAAACAAGCGTACCGAGACCTCCTAGGAGAGGTGGTCTCGGTACGCTTTCAAACGAACTCTGGAGCGGTTCGTTTGTGGTGAGAACGTGATCCGACGTCGAACAGACCCAACTACCAAATAACTGCGCATTTTTGGACTAAACCAGCTGCCGTAGTCAGCCGCGCTGTGCATTATGTCAATGTTTAGCAACATTAATGCACGCGTCGCCTCCTCCTGAAGTGACTCGCTGCGTGCATTGCATAAAACATTATTTTCAAGCCGCATTCTCGCTTCATTCTCAAATGTTATTGTTTGCCTAAAGTGGTGTAGACAAACTAATATAATAAACTATGACGAGGGATACAATCAGCCCACAGTCATTTCTCCATAGTAAAAAGCGCGTGTTGACTGCCGGATTTTCCTCCTCTTTGTTTACTTCCGTCAGTTCTGTTGGAATTTTCCCGCACGTTAATTCTGACAATAAAAGTGCAGTTATGAAAATACGTTCAAGACCCATCTGGCCAACGAGTGATGTGGATGTTGTCACGTGACTGCATTTTGGTTCGTTTCATAAACTGATTCGGACCAGAGCAGTCAGTGTGGTGTGAAAAGGAACCAAAACGCCTGAAAAATGCTACAAAGTATAATTTTTCTCCCTTGGTCCGGACCAAATGAACCGAACTACAGATGTGAAAGCACTAGTGTGTGTGTGTAAGTGTGTGATTTAGTGTGTTTTAGTGTGTTTGTGTGAGTGTGTGTGAGAGTGTATGTGTAAGTGTGTGATTTAGTGTGTTTTAGTGTGTTTGTGTGAGTGTGTGTGAGAGTGTATGTGTATGTGTGTGATTTAGTGTGTGTGTGTGTGTGACAGAGAGAGAGAGAGAGAGGAGAGAGAGTGTGTGTGTATGTGTGTGGAAAAGAGAGTGTGTGTAAGTGTGAGAGAGAGTGTGTGTGTGTGTGTGTGTGTGTGTAAGTGGGAGAGAGAGTGTGTGTGTGTGAGTGTGTGTGATTGTGTGTGTGTGATTGTGTGTGTGTGTGTGTTAGTTTATGTGAATTATGAGGACAGAAATTGATTCCTCGTATTTAAAATGGCTTTAAAAACGTATTAAACAGTGTTTTGTGTGTGTGTGTGTGTGTGTGTGTGTCTTACAGGAAGAGGTTCTCCATGATGTAGTTGTAGTCGGCACAGCCGCTGTCGGGCAGGTAACAGGCAGCGAAGACGATGATAGCGTTCAGTCCTTCACCGTAATAACCTGTGTGATCAAGCAGATCGGATCATTAGCCAATCAGGACACGGTGCGTTTACATCTGTTCACATTAAGTAGCCTCTGTATCTGGATAACCGATCGGATTTCGGTTTCCTGCATAATATTTAAATTAGGTCTGTAGCACGACACCAAATTAAGAGTAAAGATGATACAAATTAAACAATGTCACAATTGCTTTCACTCACTCACTTTACTTTCCTGTGCAATCTCCAGTCTTAGATCAAATTACGTGTTTTGAATGAAGGAACTTTTCCAGAGTTGATCATACACAAATAACACAAAGATTAGTAAACATGCTGAAACAATAAAAACATTCAACATTTAAAACATTATAAAATAAAAAGTGTATTCCCGTTATTCCTCTGGCACAGCAGCGCACGCTCTTCATTAAGATCTCATGATCACAGCTGTGATTATACAGGCGATCGCCTCTTCAGATAATGTTGCACAATTAAAATGAAAAATGACACACACAGTGTCATGTAAGTCTAAATAAACTGTTTTAAATATTGACGTTTATTGTAAGGTTCAAATAAGTTGAATTTATTGTCTAAACTGCGTCTGGCCATTATTTTCTGACAGCAAGTGGGGAGACTGGGGGGTTTATATGACGTCCACCTGTGAATGCGCACACACACACACACACACACACCGGCTGGTGTGGACAATGTGTGTGTGGACAACATCTGGATACAGGGCGCATGTTAATGCCAAGTGTAAACGCAGCCTGTGTCTAGTATTGAATGTGTTGTCCAGGTTCTCATACTGGTTTTGAGTTACCAGTGTCCAGCCTTTGTTTTATGTTTGATCATGTGTTAATAATTAAAGTTGAATTTGGGTTCTCAACCAGTGAATTCATTACATCTCCAGAGCGGCTTTATATATAAACAAACTAAATTAATATTTTTTTTACAACAAAAATGAACCATCACTGAACTTACTTAAAGGAGAACTCAATTTTAACATTGAGCTCAATTTTTAGTAAATTTGGAGTGCTGTCAATACAGAAAAATCGGTGTTGCCTACACCGTGTTATCCTCTTTTTAAAATTTGCACCCTGTTGACTTGAATGGGGCAAATTTTAAACCTGCTTTTATTTCTCTTATCATCCTTGATGTGTCATAGAAGTGCCCAGCCATGTTGAGTGATTCCTTCAGAGTGAACACGGTGAATCTGACTGCAGTAGATGTGAAAGATATGAATAAAAATGATGTTAATTCAACAAGCGCACAGACCTGTATTTACTTCCTGCTTTGGGTCGAAGTCCACAGTAGTCGACTGTCGAGTTCACGCGCGTGATCATAGGTAACTAAACATATGCGCGTGAACTCGACAGTCGACTACTGTCACTGTCGTGGCCACTAGGGGCGCTAGACCTGTAACTTTCACGTCTAGCGCCCCTAGAGGCCACAAGCGCCGCAGCACTGTCGCAAAAGTCAAGAAGACATCCACGATCCCTCTCGTGTTTTCTCTTTTTCGCCTCTTTAGAAGCAGTTTTTAAACTTTTTTCTTACCTCAGCCATGGCCAGGAGTCGAAAAAATAGTAGCAAAAGCGTTAGCTCCTTGAGTATATCAGAGCTTGTGGTCACGTGACGGTCATAAAGTGATTCGTTCTCCAGGCATTCTCCAGGTCACATGACCTGGCCAAAGACGGTGCGTCTTCTCCAAACGTACATAGGCGGTATTTCAAGAGGGCAGCCGCGCTCGGAGCATCGATAGTGTCAAGCGCTGTATATTGGCCTCAGGAATCATTTAAAATAACTCATATGCTTCAACTCTTTAGGTCACAAAGTCCGCGGTGTGCCTTTAAGCTGGACTATAACACTATTTTCTTCTAAATCTGCTGTACAGCCGAAACAAACTTTGTTGCATTATTTTCCTGTTATCAATGTAAAGCTGCTTTGAAACGCTCTGTATTGTAAAAAGGGCTTCATAAATAAAGGTGACTTGACTTGACAACACCACTATTAACAGTGTAATTTTACCCTACAGGTGCTGGTCATAAAAATAGAACATCATCAAAAAGTTTATTTATTTCAAGAATTCAACTTAAAGGTGCTGTATGGAGTTTTGCTACTAAAATTAATTAATTTTGTATTACCTGTGTGTGAAGGGGTTGTAATCTCACAATAAAATGATCCACTTGCCGGGTTTTGCTATTACCTCTGAAAGCAAGTATTCCTATTTCTATGTGAAGTCTCCGGGTCGGATTTGCCACGAAATCCAGTGCCGTGACTGAGACCTGCATGCGCTCCCGAGCGTCTCTACTCGCCTCGTCTACTGACTGCACTCAACAGCGACGACACTGCAACTTTATGACATGGAGTCTGCTAACACTAGGAAACGACTAGCACAACACAGACTCCAACACAAACTCCACATAATAATAAAAAACAAAAGAAAGCACGCGCACGAGCACTCGCTTGTAAACTTGTATTGGTTGCAATCTGAAACATCACCGCTAGATGCCGCTGAAAACTCCATACAGCACCTTTAAAAAGGTGAAACTAATATATTATATAGACTCATTACATGCAAAGTGAGATATTTCAAGCCTTTATTTGTTATAATTTTGATGATTATGGCTTACAGCTCTGGATTTAATAAAGCACAGTGGACCAAAGTCCTCTTTTTCTGATGAGAGCAAATTTTGCATATCATTTTCAACTCCAGCCGATGACACGGCTCCCCAAACCAACACAGACTGTGGAAACTTCACACTGGACTTCAAGCATCTTGGATTGTGTGCCTCTCCTCTCTTCCTCCAGACTCTGGTTTCCAAATGAGATGCAAATTTTGCTCTCATCAGAAAATCACTGTGCTTTATTAAATCCAGAGTCAACGCAGCCGTCTGTAAAAAAAATGTAACCTCTCCAAGTCAAAATATTCTAGTGACTGGTCACATCTAAATTTTTTAATTGGCCCAAGTGAAATTCTGTAAAATAATTTGTATTAATTGTTGCAATAGTCTGTTAACATTGGCTCAATGAGAAATAATATGTCAGACTAATTGAAAAATTTAGATGTGACCAGTCACTAGAAAATTTTGACTTGGGGATGTATTTTTTTTTTACAGTGTATATACCAGGACATTCTCAGAGCACTTCATGCTTCCTTCATTTTCCAGCAGGATTTGCACTTGCCCACACTGCCAAAACCTGGTTCAATGACCATGGTATTACTATGTAATTACTGTGTGATTTCATGTAATATTCTCCTTTTCTGGGATTTTGATTTCGTGGTTTTCATAAGCTATAAGCCATAATCATCAAAATTATAACAAATAAAGGCTTGAAATATCTCACTTTGCATGTAATGAGTCTATATAATATATTAGTTTCACCTTTTAAGTTGAATTCTTGAAATAAATTAACTTTTTGATGATATTCTAATTGTATGACCAGCACCTGTATACACACGTATGAGTGTGAATTTCACGAAGACTGACCTCCATGTGTGACGACGCGCAGGTACGGCCGGATCACCTGCATGTCGATTCGGTTCTCCTGATCGCCGATGATCACCGTCCTCCACAGACGCCCCGTCCCGTCCCCGTCACCAGAACCAGGACCCTTCGCGCTGGCCACTGGAGTGTCATCTGACAAAAAACAAGAGATATATAAAATAAATATTATGACATTTTAAAATAACTGTTTTATATTGTAATATTTTTTTTTAAATGTAATTTATTTCTGTGATCAAAGCTGAATTTTCAGCATCATTACTCCAGTCTTCAGTGTCACATGATCCTTCAGAAATCATTATAATATGATGATTTGATGATCAAAAACATTTATGATTATTATCAATGTTGGAAAAAAAAATTTCAGGATTATTTGATGTATAGAAAGTTCAAAAGAACAGCATTGATTTGAAATATAATCTTTTGTAACATTATAAATATCCTTATACTGTAACTTTTGGTCAATTTAATTGATCCTTGATGCATAAAAGTATTGATTTATTTTATTTCTGTCCCCCCAAAAATGTAATAAACCCCAAACTTTTGAAAGATAGTGTTTAATGTTACAAAAGCTTTCTATTTCAGATAAATGCTGTTCTTTTGAACTTTCTATTCATCAAAGAATCCTGAAATAAAAATGTACATAACTGTTTTCAACATTGATAATCATAAATGTTTCTTGAGCATCAAATCATAATATTAGAATGATTTCTGAAGGATCATGTGACACTGAAGACTGGAGTAATGATGCTGAAAATCACTGGAATAAATTACATTTTATTGTTTTCAACATTGATAATAATGAGAAATGTGTCTTCAGCCAATGACATGATAACATCTGAGAAATTATTTGCATTTGATTTGTCAAACGGACTGACCTTCCCATTCCAGCTCGGTGCCGTTGTTGACGGAGCCGAGGGAGTCGTCGTCCGGCGTGTCCATGTCGTCCACGTTTATGTCCAGGTCGTCTGGTGTTTCCAGGAAGTCATCAGAAAGGAGTGATCCTTCACTTTTGTCCAGCGACAGGTTGATATCCGGAGCGATCAGCGTGCGGCGCTTCTGTCGGACAGAGTCCACATGATCCGCTGTCAGAGCGCCATGAAGAGCTACAGAGGAACATACACACATTTACACTGCCGTTCAAAAGTTTTGGATCTGTAAGATTTTTTAAAAGAAGTCTCTTCTGCTCTCCAAGGCTGCATTTATTTGATAAAAAAAAAAAATAATAATAATAATATTTTTAAATATTATGACAATAATAACTGCACTGTAAAAAAATATTTTCATTTTTTGTAATCACAACTTTTATCTTTTGTCAAATCAAGTTAATTAATAATAATAACAGATCATTAATGTAGTTCAGATAACATAATATTTTGAGTTTCTATTGATTAAACCAATCTCCTTCATTGCATTAACTCAATTGTTTAATTTCAATTAACTCAAAAAATACAGTGTGTTTTCTATTTTAAAATATTTTTTAAATGTAATTTAACATTGCCATATGATCCTTCAGAAATCAGTATCATATGATGATTTGATTCTCAAGAAACATTTATGATGATTATCAATGTTAAAAACAGTTGAAATTTTTTTTAATTTGATGTATAGAAAGTTCAAAAGAACAGCATTGATTTGAAATATAATCTTTTGTAACATTATAAATGTCCTTATACTGTAACTTTTGATCAATTTAATTGATCCTTGATGCATAAAAGTATTGATTTCTTTTCAAATCAATAAAATTAAAATTATTTCTGACGCCAAACTTTTGAAAGGTAGTGTTCAATGTTACAAAAGCTTTCTATTTCAGATAAATGTTCTTTTTGACTTTCTATTCATCAAAGAATCTTGATATAAAAATGTAAATAACTGTTTTTAACATTTGATACTAATCGTAACTTGAGCATCAAATTATCATATTATTCTGATAATATGATAATCTGGAGTAATGATGCTGGAAATTCAGCTTTGATCACAGGAATAAATTACAATTGACTATATATTCACATGTTATATACTATATATTCAATTGTAATAATATTTAACAATATTCCTTTTTTTTTGTTGTATTTTTAATCAAATAAATGCAGCCTTGGTGAGCCAGAGAATATTTCTCATTTCTTGTGCTATTTCTTATGTACTGTACAGTATAGGATTTGTTTTATATGGATAAATATGTTGTACTTGTTTTATATGGATAAATATGACTAAAATGCCTATTTGTTTTATATAACTAATTTGTGTGATTTTATTGCAATTTTTGTTCTTATTTTGTAAATAGAAAAAAAGGGAAAAACCCCTTTAAATTTGACCTGGTCTCTTCTTGATCTAATAAAATTCTATGGATTATCTTTCTCAAGTACAGCTTTTTTCATACGCAGTGTTTTCATAAACATTTTAATATAATTTGAAACACAGTGAAACACACATGGATCAGACGCACAGAGATGCATTTAGAGAACTTACAAGTGTTGTCAGTGAGTCCATCTAAATCTCCATCTTCAGGAAGAGGCCTGTAAATAAACCCAGAGACATTATAAAGATGACCAGCAACACCAATAGAAGTAAATTATGCATAATTACAAGTAACTAACCCCTAACCCTATAACTCTATAACTCTATCCCTAACACTATTTATCCTGAGGTTCACCGCAGTCCCGCCGTATCCTGATCTGATGAAGGACCAGCGCGCTGGACGGATGGACACACACACACACACAGCACCCACACACAAAGGACCCAGCGCCTGGACGGAACGGACGGACACACACACACACACACCAGATCTGATGAAGGACCAGCGCCTGGACGGACGGACACACACACACACACACCACACACAAAGGGACCAGCGCCTGGACGGACGGATGGACACACACACACACCACCAGATCATGATGAAGGACCAGCGCCTGGAAACACACACACACCCACACACACACACACACACACACACACTCCAGATCTGATGAAGGACCAGCGCCTGGACACACACACACACACACACAATCCAGATCTGACGAAGGGACCAGCGCCTGGAAACACACACACACACACACACACACACTCCAGATCTGATGAAGGACCAGCGCCTGGACACACACACACACACACACACACACACACACACACAGCACACACACCACACACACACACACACACAAATCCAGATCTGATGAAGGACCAGCGCCTGGACACCACACACGTTGTCAGGATAATTCCAGTTCATGTGGCTATGCAGAAGCGATTAAAAAAAACAAATATATACATATTTCATGGTTTGCGTTCTCGAGACACCAGGCACTGTTCTGTGCAAATGAGTGGCCGGATCGCATTAAGAGTTTTCTCTGTTAGAACGATGTCGTGTTAAGTTAATAAGTTAATAAAGTTAATAACTACCATATTTTTCAGGACTAAATCGCTCCAGAGTATTAGTCGCATCAGTCAAAAAAATGCGTCATGAAGAGGGAAAAAAAACGGTTGTTAAAGCACTTTAGACCAACATGAACGTTCACAACGTATTTTATTTAATAGACTTGAAAGCATATTAAAAACACACCATATAGACATATAAATAACAATAAACCCTTGATTTTTACCACATGGGTCTTAAAAGTTGATTTCAGATCACACAAAGGTCACTTTTAAACCGCACACATATGTGATCCTGGACCACAAAACCAGTCACATGGGTCAATTTTCTGAAATTGAGATTTATACATCTGAATAAAATAATCTTTCCATTGATGTATGGTTTGTTAGGATAGGACAATATTTGGTCGAGATACAACTATTGAAAATCTGGAATCTGAGGATGCAAAAAATATGTAAACATTGAGAAAATCTGCTTTAAAGTTGTGCATTTATGTTCACGATTGTGCTGCATTCACTCACAAAAATACATGTTTTATATATTTACGGTAGGAAATTTACTAAATATCTTCATGGAACATGATCTTTACTTAATATCCTAATGATTTTTGGCATAAAAGAAAAATCAAATAATTTTGACCCATACAATGTATTGTTGGCTATTGCCACAGATATACCCGTGCGTCATGTGACTGGTTTTGTGATCCAGGGTCACATATGCAGAATGCACATCTGTGTCAAGCCATGAACAATAGCGGTTTCTAAACAATGTGTTTGATCAGTAAAGGCAACATTTATCCAGTCACTCTCTGCCGTGTGTGGTGCATCCCGGATGGTAGGTCTACATCCAACACTCGCCTCTCTGAGAAAGGCCACACAGTGTGTAATTACCCAGCAGTCAGTGCGGTGTCAGGAGACGAGCGGTTTTAATGAAAGAGTGCAGCGGAAGACATAATGAGGTATTGTAAATCTGAGCTTGCATTTACTCAACTCACTTGCACAAAAACAGATTCAGTTTTTCTCAAAATGGACAAAAAACAGTGAAATGCAAACTCATAATATTAGGCCAAACCTGCAATAATTCAATATGTTAAATTATACAAATATACTTTATGGATTTACTCTCACTTTATTAACCAATGTCTTTGCTGCTGAGCTTCGATGATATAATTAAACCATATAAATAAGCAAAAATTACTTTATGGTGAAACATCACATTTGTGTTTAAAGGGGTGGTTGAGTATCATTAGACTTTTCTAACTGTAGTTAGTGTGTAATGTTGCTGTTTGATCATAAACAACATCTGCAAAGTTACAACGCTCAAAGTTCAGAGCAAAGGGAGATATTTGCTTTTAAAGAAATTGCTTTTTAAGGACTACAACAAACGGCTGGTAGGAACTACACGACATTCCTCCCGGGTTAGTGACATCACCAACCCTAGAATTTGCATGAACAAATGTACATAAGCCCCGCCCCCTGAACACACAGTCCATGTTGAGAAGAGGAAGAGTTGTTGTAGTCGAGTACATTTGTGAGTCAGCTCAAACTTTAGCATCTTTTCACATGCAATAGAAAGTCACTCTGTGTGCATCTCACAACAGTTCCTATACGAGCGATTAATAGATTACCACGACAGAATAAGCTAATTAATTGTAGATAGTTAAAGGAGAACTCCGGCGCAAAATAAACCTTTGGTCTAATTACACATTGTTACCTAGTCAATCGTTATCTGAGATTTGTTTTCATGATTATCGAATGTAAATAGTTTTATCTCTAAAAACAGTTTAGCCTATAACCGCTAGTATAACGCTAGTATATGGGGCATGGAGTAATGACAAATAAAAATCGCTTGTTAATACCACTAACAAGGCTCAAAATAGCCCCCACACTAACACGGTAGCATAATGAGGGGTCCCTACATGCAAACCGAAGCATTGAGAACTTTGACAGTGTCCCAGACAGTTTAATAAGAAGATATTTTATACATACCAGTCAACTTCGCGTATACAGGCAGAAGCCATCTTTGAAGAAACAGACTCGATCAGTCGATCTACGAACCGCCGATCCAAATGCGCTGGACCATATGAGATTCTACACAGTTCAGCGCATTTGGATCGGCGGTTCGTAGATCGACTGATCGAGTCTGTTTTTCAAAGATGGCTTCTGCCTGTATACGCGAAGTTGACTGTATGTATAAAATATCTTCTTATTAAACTGTCTGGACACTGTCAAAGTTCTCAATGCTTCGGTTTGAAGGTAGGGACCCTCATTATGCTACCGTGTTAGTGTGGGGGCTATTTTGAGCCTTGTTAGTGGTATTAACAAGCGATTTTTATTTGTCATTACTCTATGCCCCATATACTAGCGTTATACTAGCGTTATAGGCTAAAACTGTTTTTAGAGATAAAACTATTTACATTCGATAATCATGAAAACAAATCTCAGATAACGGTTGACTAGGTAACAATGTGTAATTAGACCAAAGGTTCATTTTGCGCCGGAGTTCTCCTTTAACTCCACATCAGCGACATAAACTCATCAACTAACCATTCAGAGACGTCCTGTTGCTTCTACTTCTGTCACTTCTTCTTGAGTCTCTCTGTCTTTGTCTGACTCCGGTTTAACATTAAAGGTAGAACGGTTTCTGTTATTTTAGTGTGTGTGTGTGTGTGTGTGAGAGGTAATCGCAGCTGCTAACACACACACGCTCTTGAGGCTCCGCCCCCTGTGCCGGGAGCAGCAGCTCATTTGCATTTAAAGAGACAGACACAAAACGGTGTGTTTTTGCTCACCCTCAAAAAGTGACAATTTTAACATGCTTTATAAAAATATCTGTGGGGTATTTTGAGCTAAAACTTCACACACACACTGAAAATGGCATTTTTCCACCCCTTTAATTTTTTGTTTGTATTGCAGAAGTAAGTGTTGAACTTTCTTCTCCTGCGTCCTGTTCTTCTACAATCCTGAATAGCAGCTGCAGGTAAAAGGTTTGTTTAGCGCGGTCTACTGTACAGATGTGAATCTGCATCTCCTTCTTCACCACTTTTGGTGTGAAAAGGCCTTTACATTTTGCCAAAAATAACTTTATCTATATTTTTTTTCTATTAAAAACAAGCAAGCCCAGCACAGGTGAGAAAATAAATGCAAAAGTACCATATGTGGCCCTGGACAACAAAACCAGTCACATGACGCACGGGTATATCTGTGGCAATAGCCAACAATACATTATACGGGTCAAAATTATCGACTTTTCTTTTATGCCGAAAATCATTAGGATATTAAGATCATGTTCTATGAAGATATTTAGTAAATTTCCTACCTTAAATATATAAATCATGTATTTTTGTGAGTGAATGCAGCACAATCGTGAACATAAATGCACAACTTTAAAGGAGATTTTCTCAATGTTTTGATTTTTTCCAGATTTTCAATAGTTGTATCTCGACCAAATATTGTCCTATCATAACAAACCACACATCAATGGAAAGATTATTTATTCAGATGTATAAATCGCAATTTCAGAAAATTGACCCATGTGACTGGTTTTGTGGTCCAGGGTCACATATTAGTTTCACCTTTTAAGTTGAATTACTGAAATAAATTAACTTTTGGACCATATTCGTTCACATTAAACTTTTCGAGTTTCGGTATATAACTTCAACCTCAATGCTGCATGTCAAACCGGGCACATTGCATTGTGGGATGCAGGTACAGTATGCACACTGCAGATGTATTATGAGTATTATGTTGACTCCAGTGAAGGTCTTACCGTGGGAAATCATCGTCCTGCCACTCATCTTTTACCTCCATGTTCTCCATGCGTAAAGTGGCTTCAGTGGTTCCCATCCTCTGCTCCCGATCACACTGATCTACAGACGATTAACACTGTTAGAACTGGCTATATAGACAAAAATACAGATTTTAATGATTTTTTCTCATTGACAACAATGTTTCTATGGAATAATTGTGATAAGGGAATTAAAATTACTGTACTTCACTCAGATTTTTTATTTAAACAAGGCGATAAATAATTATATAACTCAATATGAATAAGTTGTGTACGTCATATATAAACTATTGAAATATTATCTGATATGTGTACCTTTGTAATCATGTATGTACATCTTGTAAATTGTCTTGCGTAACTGTTGTTTATTTTTGAATGGATGAAATCCAGAGAGGAAAGTGATGCTCATTAAATAATTATGTATAAAGGGTAGGCAATCATTTTACTTTATAAAATTATGCGTGAGGACCGAAATACATTTTTGTTGTTGTTGTTGAAATAAGTAAATGGCAATGGCATAAGTCATTCCCCACAACAAGATGATTTGAGGAATGGATGTGGGATGAGTTACACGCCAAAGCTTAATATTTAGATTTAAGGATTTAAGTTCACTTAGCATTAATAGTGATGTTGTTTCTTACGTAATACATGTTTCCTGGTCTTACTGTAGATGACTCATCGATCGGTGCATGTCAGGATTATTAGAGCACCATAACATGATCATTACTAGAAATACAATTAAATAAATCTAATAAAATACTTTAAAAAGCTTATTTTATTTTAGCTATAGTGGCCAAAGCAACATTTCTTATTTTTATTTAGTTAAATCAATTATATTTATTAATTAATAAAATAAAATAAACATTATGTACATATACATATAGACATACATA
>JARPMJ010007162.1:5000-17500 GCA_033366665.1 Phoxinus dragarum | reverse complement strand
TACTCCAAGACTTATGATGAAAGGTTAACTAATGTACTGTTGATTAAAATGCTAAATTTAGTTTTACATTGTGTGTGTAAATGAATAGTCTTGGACTTGGTGCTGGAAACCCAAAGCACAGGACAATAGAGACTCCAGAATAACAATATTCACGATTCTGAAGATGAAAATACAGAATTATTTTAGACAAATACGCTTTACTCTGTCACTGACTAGATATATTTAAAATAATATAAACTACTTTTTACTGGTAACATCAGACATTTGGCATTATCAGGACACACAAATATCACCCATTGCATTATTATACATTATATTCAACATTATATATAGTAGTTTAATGTAGTACTGACATTAAAACTGTGAAAACTAGATTTTTTTCTCACAGTCATTTTTATTTTGGGTGAAATACACAATACATATCACTATCCACGATACATCTTGTTACATTTTTGTATTGTGATATATTGTTATTGTACATATTGTATATAACAATATATAGTGTTACACACCTACTAATGCCCTTATGATGCATAAAGTTATAAAATATTCGAAATGAATGTAAGATCAGATCCCTTCTGCCACATGTTGTTTTCTTCAGAATGATAAATATGATGTTCAGCTGTTGAGACTTCACCCAAAAATGAAAATTCGGTCATAATTTACTCACCCTTATGTTGTTCCAAACCTGTATGAGTTTCTTTTTTCTGCTGAACACAAGAGAAGATATTTTGAAGAATGTCAGTAACTGAACAGTTGATGGACCCCATTGACTTCCATAGTAGTTTTTCCCCCCATACTATAGAAGTCGCACAACTATTCAGTGCTGTACTTCACTAACTCACCACCAGATGGAGCTGCAGTTTAAATCATCCTCCAGCAGAGCAGGAACAACTTGATCTTCTCAAACTGATTAACAAGAAAAAAATAAATAATTACGTTTTTCAACTTTGTATGTGCGAGCACGCTTTACATAGAGAATAGTAAGTCAAGAAATGACAAAGTTCACTTTCCTCTCATCACTGTGAAATGAGCTTGAGTTAAAACACCTTATTGCATTGCAGAATGTGATTTAAAAATGTGATTTAATATTTAAATGTTTTAAATTAGATACTGCATCATTCATCTTTATTATTAACAAATAAATTAACAAAATTATATAAAAAAAAAAAGAGTAAAGCTTCATTATCTCATTCATTTGCTGTGCTAATGTAAATGTACAGGTCAACCGTTAACTGTGATACTGTGAAATATTGTTAAATGAACTGGTTTCTGTTGTAATATATGTTCAAATGTAATTTATTCCTGTGTTCAAAGCTGAATTTTCAGCATCATTACTCCAGTCTTCAGTGTCACATGATCCTTCAGAAATCAGTGTAATATGATGATTTGATGATCAAAAAACATTTATGATTGTTATCAATGTTGATAACAGTTGTGTGTACAACTTATTATTACACTAAAAGTTGTGTAAAACCTATTATCATCAAACAGTTTACTGAATTTGTGATTATTTATCTTTATTGATCTATTTTTAACGCAACCTTTTTAATATTTACTGCCTATTTATCATGTATTTATTGTATTTTGCAAGGTTTAGTTATCACTTATTATTTATTTACATGGAACTGTGTGTGTGCGTACGTGTGTGTGTGTGTGTGTGTGTGCGTGTGTGTGTGCGCGTGTGTGTGTGGTATATTGTGCTGTGTTTGTGGAACCGTACACGCATTGATGCTCAGCAAGAATGAAGTTCCTAAAGGATAAATAAAGTTATTTGAATTTGAATTGAATTACAAAAGCTTTCTATTTCAGATAAATGCTGTTCTTTTGAACTTTCTATTCATCAAAGAATCCTGAAAAAAAAAATGTAATTTTTTTTTACAGCAATTGTATCGTTGAGAGCATGAAGTGTCCAACATTCCACACTTCCTTTTCTTCAGTTAATGAAGCAAATTGTCCGGGTGTTTACAGTGCACTAATTCTATTTGGAATTTTCAGTGTGAACAGACGACTCACACTATTCATGTCATTTTATTTTCCATTTATTTATAAAGCACAAATAAACACAACAAAAGTTGACCACTGTGCTGTACAAAAAAAAAAAAAAAAGTTTTTCTATAAAACAAATATCACTAAATCTGAGTTAAAAGAGACCAAAAGTTATAATGAATGAAATGCATGGGCAAAAAGATAAGACTAACTTCGATAAGATAATAACTTTTCCTCTTCGGTCGCCCTACAGGTTGGAAGTGGAATTGTCCATCACCACTGTCGTAAATGATTTAGCCTACCATCGCACACACACTCGCCGTTTATCCAGCGCCGGCTTTGGAATGAACGATGTCCACAGACAAGGTAGAGTATGACGCATGATTTCATGAAAGTATGATCAGAAATGGAGAAAAACAAAATAATGACTATTGTAACGCTTGACGTAAAGCAAGTCAAATTTGTAGTTTTCTTAAGTCTCGTTCGAACTACAGAAACGCGACCCGATCTGGCAAACTTACTTAGTGTGGTTATAGCAGATATAGGGCCGCAAAGCGAATCCAGAAGTGCCGTTCACCCTGTTTCGACTTGATGAACCACTTGGAAACATTATTTTAAGGTAAAAAATGTTCTTTAGTGTTGCTTTAAATTCATGTAGCCCTACGGACGATGCAGACCTCACAGATAAAGGAAGACTATTCCATATCCTATTTATACTACAAAACATAGTGCATAAGTACACGAATTGGTACTTATTGTCATGTGATTACATACAGTAATAACTAATAATCATTTAATCAATAATCAATAATCATTGGCTGAAATGACAGTAGAAATACTCTATTCACAGGCATTTCTCACTCATTATTCATTTATTCCTCAACAGAAAGAGGATTTAAAGGCTCACTGAAGTGCCGTGAAACGCACAGCATTGTTTAATGTGTTGATGTAATTTTCACTGAACGAGGAAGAAGGGGCGAGGCATATCAAGCAGCTCCTCCCCTTTTTAAAAATAGCCAATAGCGTTTGGTTTATATCGCAGCTAGAGCTGTTGAACTCAGTAAAGCCGCAGTTTCCTCCTAATCTCTAATCTCATCTCCTTCATATCGCTTTAAAATACAGCATTATATCCAGAATTCAAATGGGTCTGATACGTTTTCTGGTCTGCGATGACTCGATCACATGATCCGCTCTGTGTCGTATCATGTGTCTCTGACAGGAGCCGCGGCGGACCAATGGAAAGCATATTTACACTGAATCGTTCCCCATCCCCTATATAGTGCACTTTCACCATGTAGAAAACAGTAAATGTGTGAAGAAGTGACCGATATCAGCCGGAGCTTCAGCGTCTGCTTATAATGCAGGGGGCGGAGCTTCAGATTCTAGAGAGCTTTTGATTGGACAGAAAATCTGAGAAGCTGAAGTGCAGAGTGATGTTATCAAAATCATTGATCTATATTGACAGAAGTGAGTGACTAAGTTTGAATGCTTATATCTTCTAAATGCAAATTTCGTCATTGTTTTGAAGCACACTCACACTCAGTAAAACATATATTATAAAGAATTCTAATTTTATTTCATGGGGACTTTAAGATAAAGTCAGCAATATCCTGCTGGTCATGTGATCTCAACATGAATCAACCTAATGTAAAATATAACGGAACTTTGACTAAATTTAAAATTTTGTGCACTTTATTTTTTGCACCTTTAAAAAACTGCATGTCCACAAAAATTAAATCCTAATAAAGAACTGAATGCACGGAGAAGGCTGTAGACGTGTTGATTAGATACACACCATATTGCTCTTGAGCTCAGGAGAGTCTAATTTAAGAACCGGCCAACAGACGGGGGTCTTAATCTGAAGATGTGAGATTATAAAGATCTCACATAGACCACAATGAAAAGCTGGGATTGTTTTAAACCTGGAAATAAAGACACAGAAAAGTTAAGGTGCAAAGACGTTTATGTGCACGAATTAAATATGTAAATGAGTGTCAGTGATGTGATCTCTTACAGGCGGTCAGATTTTACCATTCACGATTTCATGTCAGTGATATTTATATATATGTTACATAGATCTATTTATTAATATTTTGAATTAGCTTTTTTTTTTAGTGTTGCTTTGCATTTTTTATTTTGTTGTTTTTGTCATTTTACTTTGTAATTTTTTTCCCCAATATTTCTATTTAGCTTAATTTACATTATTTTCAGTATGAAATTTTACTTCAACTTACTTTAATTCAGTTAGTTGCCAAAGCAGAATTTCTAATTTAACTAGATTAACTCTTAACTCTAGTTTTTCATCTATTTATTTCACATATTTTTTTTGTATTTTATTTTTAGTCAGCAACAATTTTATAATTGTAAAAATAATAAACTATATAATAATTATTTTTCATCTAATATTTATATTTTACTTTATTTACAAAATAATTCTTTATTTCAGATTTATTACAATTAGCCAAACATTTTTTTTATCGTTTTAAGTTAACTAAGCAATTAACTAAATAATCTATTTATTCAGAATTATTTAAATGAATGAAAATGATTTTTTTTTAGTTATCAACATTTTTATAATTATATTATAATAACAATAATTAACTATATCATAATTATTTTTTTCATCTATTTTTTATATTTTATTTCAGATTTATTTCAATGAACTAAAATGATGTTTAATAGCTTTAGTAACAATCAGTTTTTGCAATTAAAAATGTGTAATAAAAAGATATTTTTTCACTAGTGGTCACAGACTTTTGGATGATACTGTACATATTTTCTGTTAACAAAAAAAAAAAGCAAAACTAATAAGAAGAAACTTTTTTGTGTAGGATTTACTCACTCAGAAATCACTAGTAAATCAATTACAAAAAAATGGAAAGTGAAATAAAAGTGAAATGCTATTTTCTTGTAATACGTGCTCCAATAATCGTAGTTTTTTAAACCATATATATGAATTAAAAGCAGATTTCAGATGTCGGTATATTATCAGTGCTGCTGTAAGAGTATCAATCGACGTCCTTGGCCCAAGGTGAGGCCAACACAGGTTTCAATGGGGTTTTATAATAAGATAAGCCCTTGAGCCGTTTTCATCACACCCTCACCCTCCTCATCCTCATCTTCATCTCAACAACAGGTGCCAAATCTGAAACTACACCTTCATATTGTTATTGTAGCTCCAAAAAAATCAAGCTTGCACGCCGGCATTCCTGTTAGCCGTGGGTCAAACACATGAACTAACACCACGGATTATAGTCAATATTGGAAAGTCACTCGACTCTTCAGGCCTAAAACCCCGAGAACATGGCGTTTCTCCTGCAGCAGATGCTGGGGGACAAACTGAAGAACATGACCGGAGGAGCCGAGGAAGCAGAAGTGAAAGCGGACGGGAAGGAGACGGCGGCGTCTAAAGGGATGAGCAGGGAAGAGTTTGAGGAGTATCAGAAACAGCTCATCGAGGAGAAGTGAGTACAACGGTTCATGCCGTATATATCAGCCGTTAGTTGTGATGGGTCTCAAGCTGAAACTACAGACAGATGGAGAGAGATAAGACACAAAGAAGATTTGAGATACACATTTTCTGATCCATTTAAATGGTCGATAAACTGCGACAACTAATATAAGGCCATTTACACATAGCCGGGTATTTAGTAGGGATGGGCAACGATTAATCGCGATTAATCGCATCCAAAATAAAAGTTTGTGTTTCAATAATATATGTACTGTGTATTATTATTTTGTATATATAAATACACACACATGCATGTATATATTTAAGAAAAATTTGTCTTTTATATACAAAATATTCAAATTTATATATAATATAAATTATGTATAAATATATACATGCAAATAGTTCTTAAATATATATATGCATATGTATGTATTTATACATACAAAATAATAAAACAGTACATATATTATTTAAACACAAACTTTTATTTTGGATGCGATTAATCGCGATAGCATCATGCACACAACATCGTTTTCAAAAAAGTTGTCATTTACAGTAGCCTGAAAATCCAGACCAAAATCTGAAAGATTAATGGTCTGGTGTCGCTGTTGCACGCGATTGGCTAACACTACGACCAATCGCAACAATACACGGGGGTGACGCATCACTAAAGGCCAATTTATACTTCTGCGTCGGGTGCGCGCAGTAGGTACGGCGTAGCATCAGGGGGGCAGTGTTCCGAAAGACATTGAAGCCGACCTGGGCGCCGCCATTGGCTAGCGGACCCCCACCTGCTGTTAGCATTCCATTGACTCCCATTCATTTTGGCGTCACTTTGACAGCGAATAACTTTACATCTGAGGCGTTTAAAGACACCGTTTGTCCATTATTTATTTCTAAAGAAACACGAAAATGTATAAAAGGCTCCATTACCTTGTATCTTACGTTATGGCCCCGCAGAAGCAGTTTTTGTAAAAACAGGCTAACGATTGCGTCATACCCGCGCGACTCTGTCGCACAAGTCGAGAAATTACCGTGTGGACAGGCAGAGAAGCTCGCAAGCAATCGGGAGGACGTGGAGGCATAAAGTCAAGGGAGAAACCCATAGAGAGTGATAAAGTTGCTCCCGCTGCTAGCTCATGGACAGCAAATGCTCACGCTCTCCGTCTCTGTGAGATTCGGAAGGGAATGATTCAGATTTCTCTCGGCACAGCTACTAGAAGACCTACAGGTTGCTCACGTCACATCTACGTCGTCAAGCTCAGTTTGAGTCTGCGCAGTTCGCCTTGCGATCAGGAAGTGAGTGCTTCTAATTGACTTCATTTCTCTCCGTTGATACCTATGGGGTCGCTGTGTCCAGTTTATATACTGTCTATGCGTAGCATACGCATAGACGTGTACCCATAGACATGTATAGAAAGGCTAGATAGCTTACCGGCGCTGAGAGCCAATGGGACCCGACGACGTCACACGGCGGCCATCTTAGGACAGGCCCGCTCGTCCAGTTATAACATTAAAGTCTATTGTGCATGTAGTGTTGAAATAACTATATTTTGCTCAATTTTCAACCGATTTTCAAATGGCTTGGTGTGTCATAAACGTCAGGGATGCGGCTATTTAACTGCATACTTGTGAAAAATTATTAATTTAAACATCGGCATCAGCACAAATCATAGCCACGTTAATAAGGTTTGTAATAAACCAAACCGTTTGTAAATCCGTCAAGAATTCAGCAAGTTACGAGCATTTTAGTTGGCGTATGTCACTCACCTTCCGTCCACAGCAGCAGGGAGCATCAGCGCAGTCTCCTGACCTAAGATGGCCGCCAAGTGACGACACAGCTGACTCCGCCTTGAGCCATCTAGCCTTTCTATACATGTCTATGCGTGTACCATACGCCGTACCCTGACGCGCACCTCCTCAAAAATGTAACTACACGTCGTGACGACGCGGACCGCAAGATCTGTGATTGGTCGGCTTGGTAGCATTGCGTTTCCTCCTACGCGTTTCCGGCGTGTTCTTCTGCACCGCCCGCCATTTTTAAATTCAGAAGTTCTGTAAATTCAGAAATTTCACTAAAATTTACTGTTTTTCCAACTCGATAAGCTCCAGCTCCAACATGATCCGCTCTCTTTCAGTCGCCATTGCTTGTAGTAGCCAAATCAAAACAGAGGAATCTATACACAGTGGAACATTAAAACCCGTCCCCGCCAACTATAGCGTTTCGGCGATGTAACTGCAGAGCAACGCAGACATAAACGCAGACGTATAAATGTAATATTATAATATAATTATAACAGAATATAATTAAAATGTCATGTTAAATAGCCCAATTTAGGAAAATATTGATTACGTTTGAAAAGTTGGGTCCAACTTAAAGGTTGTGTAGGTCAGAATTGTCTAAAGAACTTTTTTTCAAATTGGCTTAAACTGTCTTTATATACCAATGCATAATTAAAATGTAAGTACTTTGAAAAAGAGAGTATAAAAATTGAGTGACTCGTGTATTTAATCTTCAAAAAACACAGCTCATTAATTCCTACCGGGACGAAACAAGTGATTGGCTTGCGCGACTGTCACTCTCCGTCGCCATGACTACCGCCGCTATTACTGGCTCTGCCCATAGGTGGGAGTGAATGGAATTAATGAGCTGTGTTTATTGAAGATTAAATACACTAGAGTCACTCCGTTTTTTATACTCTCTATTTCAGAGTACTTGCATTTTAATTATGTATTGGTATATAAAGACAGTTTAAACAAATTTGAATAAAAGTTTTTTTAGACAATTCTGACCTACCCTACCTTTAAGTTCAGGCTATTGCAGTCTGTTAAGGGGATAGTTCACTTTGAAATTAAATGTTGGTATGTTTTATCTTACCTGAAGTGCATCCAAGATGTAGGTGTCTTTGTCTCCGCAGTAGTTTCAATTTTGATATTTTTAGGTCAAACCGTTCTTGTCTGTCAGTCATATAATGCAGGTCTATAGGCACTGTCTCCAAACGCATGCAGAGAAAAGTCCAAATTAAAAAATTCCCCATCGTAAGTGCACATTGATGGCCTAAGGTCGCGCGAACTCATCCGGGAGTGTTGAGTTTTCACTTATTCCCAATTTGTAAGCCTTCTATCTTGACACACTACTCTCTTCATTGTTCAGGTCAATCAAAGGCATACGTTGAGCCATACAGCCAATCACACGCGTTTCTGCTGAGTTTAAAAATGCAACGTCCAATCGAAGGCGGTTAGATTAGTTTCCGGGGAAGAAATCCGGTGTAAACAGATCAGATGGACGTCGTTGTGTAAAAGAGAAATACTGTTTGTTTTATCACACAAACCGCTTGTTTCGTGTCTTAGGCCATCAATGTGCACTTACGATGGGGAATTGTTTAATTTGGACTTTTCTCTGCATGCTTTTGGAGACAGTGCCTATATACCTGCATTATGACTGACAGACAAGAATGGTTTGACCTAAAAATATCAAAATTGAAAAAACTGTGTAACTATAATTGTAAAAATAATTCAAAATAAATAACTAGAAAGTGTGGTATTTTGGCAGGAACACTGTTCATATTTTTTGTAAGAGTAAAAAACTAAATTAATAATTAAATCTAAAAAGAATTAATAAAAAAATAACTATAATTCTAAAAATAATGAAAAATTAAATAATAGTAACTGTGGTATTTTGGCAGGAACACACAGTTACCGTAGTATTTCTTGTATAACTGTAAAAAATTATTAACGAAAAAAATATTAAATAGTTGTCATTGTAAAAATAATTAAGAATAAATAACAATAGTAAGTGTGGTATTTTGACAGGAACATGGTTACCGTTTAATTTTTTTTGTATAACTGTAAAAATATAATAATTAAACTTAAAAATTATTAATGAAAAATATATTGAATAGTTGTCATTGTAAAAAAAAAATTAAGAGTAAATAACAATAGTAACTGTGGTATTTTGGCAGGAACATGGTTACCTTATTTTTTATTTTTTAATATTACTGTAAAAATATAATAATTAAATTTTAAAATTATTAATGAAAAATTACTAAATAGTTGTCATTGTAAAAATAATTATGAATAAATAACAATAAGTGTGGTATTTTGGCAGGAACATGGTTACCGTAGTATTTTTTGTATAACTGTAAAAACATAATAATTAAACTTAAAAATTATTAATGAAAAATTATTAAATAGTTATCATTGTAAAAATATTGAAGAATTAATAACAATAGTAAGTGTGGTATTTTGGCAGGAACATGGTTACCGTATTTTTTTTTTATAACTGTAAAAATATAATAATTAAACTTAAAAATGATTAATGAAAAAATACTAAATAGTTGTCATTGTAAAAGTAATGAAGAATTAATAACAATAGTAAGTGTAGTATTTTGACAGGAACATGGTTACCGTATATTTTTTTTTTTTTGCATAACTGTAAAAACATAATAATTAAACTTGAAAATTATTAATTAAAAAAAAAAATTAAATAGTTGTCATTGTTGTCATTATAAAAATAGTTGTCATTGTAAAAATATTTAAGAGTAAATAACAATAGTAACTGTGGTATTTTGGCAGGAACATGGTTACCGTAATGCTTTTAGTATAACAGTAAAAACTAAATAATTGAATATAAATGAATGAATAAAAAATTACTAAATTAACTGTGGTATTTTGATGAGAGAACATTTATTATAGTAACAATAAATAATAGTATTAATAATAGGATATATATACGGTAATCCTATTTAATTTATACTACTATTTATTGTTTCCAAATAGTTACTATAATATACTATAATGTTAATATAACATGGTTTCAGTGTCGCTCAACACACAGTGATGTTTATAAACATAATGAAATCGTCTTAGTCTGTAATTATTGTCTTATCCTAATTCCCATTTCCTGTGTCCTGCCGGCCAAAAGTGGGATCAGTCCGTTATAGCCGTCATCGCTGACCCGAGGTCGACTGGTGTCACAGTTACAGTAGCACAAGTCAACATGCTAAAGTTGACTAAAAAGAGGAATAAAAAAATTATTTATAGAGCACTTTCAACACCACAAGTGGGACCAAAGTGCTGAAAATATAAAAGAGATAAAATAAACACGGTAACACTTTACAATAAGGTTCATTGGTTAACATTAGTTAACAGTTAACGTAAACTAATAATGAACTGCACTTATACAGCATTTATTCATCTTTGTTAATGTTAATTTTGACATTTACTAATACTTTATTAAAATCTTGTTATCATGAGTTAATGCACTGTGAACTAACATGAACAAACAATGAACAGCTTTATTTATATTAACTAACATTAACAAAGATTCATAAATACTGTAACAAATGTATTGTTCATGTTAGTTAATACATTAAAAAATGTTTAATAAATGAACCGTATTGTAAAGTGTTACCATAAACACAAGAATATAAAAATAATGCTAACATATAACAGCTTACAAAGCATTATCAAACGCTAGAGAAAACAAATATGTTTTAAGCGCACTCTGAAAAACACCCAATGAAGGAGAAGATTTTACAGACAGAGGAAGGACATATCATAAAAAATATAATATTTTGGGATTTCATATTTAAATTTTTTGGGGGAAAAATGAGGAAAACTCCAACCTTTAAGGACACCAATTTTCTTTGTGAATGAATGTGTCGTAAATAAATAACATACAGTGTGCATAAGTCAGCACACCCCTGTGTTAAATCCCCATAGAGGCGGCAGATTAATATTTTTAAAGGCCAGTTATTTCATGGATCCGGGATACTATGATCCTGATGAAGTTCCCTTGGCCTTTGGGATTAAAATATCCGCACATCATCACACACCCTTCACCACACCTGGAGATCGGCATGGGGAACTTTCCATAAGATCATCTCTCAATGCAAATCAAACTTATATAACTTATATAAACCATGCCGATCTCTAGGTCAAGGAAACTTCATCAGGATCATAGTATCCCGGATCCATGAAATAACTGGCCTTTAAAAATATAAATCTGCCGCCTCTATGGGGATTTAACACAGGGGTGTCCTGACTCCTGACTCATGCACCCCACTGTAAAAAAATATTTGTATGATTTATCACAACTTTTTATCTTTTGTCAAATCAACTTCGATACCTAATGTGTGAAGATAACATGAGTTTCTGTTTATTAAACAATTCATTCTTCAATTTTTAAATTACAACAAACTCAATTTTAAGGCAACAAGGTAACTTGCTTTTTTAAGTTAAACCAACTTTTTTTTTTACAGTGATATGTTAAGGAAGAACATTTATTTATTCACGATACATTATTCATTCATAAAGAAAATTGGTTGTCCTTAAAGGTTGGAGTTTTCCTCATTTTTTAAATTAAGGCATTAAGATCAATTTCCAAAATATGATTTTTTTTTTCCTCTTTTTAGTCAACTTTAGCATGGGTGTGTTCACTTATGCATAAGCACTGTATGAGGGTGTTATATTATTTAAAGCATACAGGTGAGACTGGAAAAATGAGTATAATCAAGTATAATCAATAGTAAAACTGATGCATATTAAATTATAATATGGTGCAAAAGTTCATTTATTTCAGTATTTCAACTTTAAAGGTGAAACTAATATATTATATAGACTCATTACATGCAAAGTGAGATATTTCAAAGCCTTTATTTGTTATAATTTTTGATGATTATGGCTTACAGATTATGAAAACCTTTTCACAATATTCTAATTTTGAATTTGGGGTTTTCATATCAGCAATAAATTATAACAAAATTATAGCAAATAAAGGCTTGAAATATCTCACTTTGCATGTAATGAGTCTATATAATATATTAGTTTCACATTTTAAGTTGAATTACTGAACTTCACCTGTAAATCTAGCGTGTGGTTCATTCAAAGATGTAAAATAACCTCTATAAGACTTCAGCCGGATGTCCGAAGATCAACAGTGAAAAGAGAAACTGTGAAAGCTGTGACGTCTCGGAAAAAAGACTACACACACACACACACACACACACACACACACACACACACACACACACACACACACACACACACACACACA